>WNNJ02003582.1:0-17915 GCA_012934845.2 Pomphorhynchus laevis | reverse complement strand
TTTTTTTTTTTTTTTTTTTTTTTTTTTTTTTTTTTTTTTTTTTTTTTTTTTTTTTTTTTTTTTTTTTTTTTTTTTTTTTTTTTTTTTTTTTTATGATGGTCTGCATTGCAAATTGTTGGATTTAAGAGCTAACGCCACCAACAATTTAAGCTAGATGTCGGAAATGCATTTTCACAATGTCACAGAGGCAGCCGAAACGGCGTGTGATAGTTCATCTTACTGACGATGGCTGCCGGCTATCACATGACCGTCTAGGAGTGACGAGAGTTTGCAGACTGAAGAATATGCTCGATTCGAACACTTACTTAAATATACGGAAAGAATTGCTATTCGCAATCTCGAGCAATACCGATTTAAACGAAACTCTTATGATTATATATATATATATATATATATATATATATATATATATATATATATATATATTGAGTTCAAGCTGCGTGCCTGGATCCATAAGGATACGATTATATACTTTAATGAAGTGTAGAAAACAGGCAAAGACACTTATAATTTATTTAAACGTTTCGTCCTTTATAGGGACTTCGTCAGTCCGTATAAAGGACGAAACGGATTATAATACATAATATTATAATATTATAATACATCAGATTATTCATTGTACTAATAATCAAACGTCCTTGTTGTAATGATAATGTGATAATTTAATGTACATTGTATATAAATCTGAGAATAAACCGTTTATTTTGTTAATTTAAACTTATAAAAATGTTACAATTTTATGAAAGTATGTTCCTCAAGCTTTAAAAACAGCTTTGTTACTTAATAGATTAATTTCATCATTAATTGCATTGAGTAATTCCTCCAGAAGAATTTTTGCAATACTTTCATTCACCAATTCAACTACATTTTCAGGATCATTAAATACCGATTGGCTTACCTATATTAGAAAGTTAATTATTATTAAAATAGAGAAATGATGAAATTTTAATATTTGTAAAGATTATTTATATTATTCATTGATTGAATTTTGATATTTTATTAATTTCGACCCTATCACATGCAGTATTTTTAAATGTTAGTTGAACAAAGATGCAATACATTGAAGTGTGTGAAAATATTGTAGTATAATCAATATGGATATGTTACGATTAATTAAAAACTTTTAAAAATATCTGATCGAAACTAAATGAGAGTTTTACAAAAGTGAGTGCCATTTAATAAAGTGATTTAAAAATTTAGGAATGATTGATATTTGTCGTTTATACACCATTTTTAGTTGTTCAAAATGGAAATTGTTATATTTTAGAATTAATTCTGTCTTTGTGAAACATTTGTATGATTTACATTAATTAAATATTTATATACAAATCAATATTTATCATACAAATCACAAACGCATAAACAAATCACAAATGCCTAAACAAATCACAAGTACGTGAACAAATCATACAAATCACAAATGCATAAACAAATTACAAATGCATCAACAAATCACAAATGCATAAACAAATAACAAATGCATAAACAAATCACAAGAACATGAACCAATCATACAAATCACTAATGCATAAAAAAATCTCAAGTATATAAATAAATCATACACATCACAAATGCATTAACAAATTATAAACGCATAAACAAATTTCAAATGCATAAACAAATTACAAATGCAGAAAAAAATTACAAATGCATAAACAAATCACAAAATCATAAACAAATCACAAATGCATAAACAAATCACAAGAACATGAACAAATCATACAAATCACAAACGCATAAACAAATCACAAATTCATTAACAAATCATCACAACTCAAATGCATGAGCAAATCACAAATGCATAAACAAATCACAAATGCATTAACAATTCACAAATGCATAAACAAATAACAACTGCATAAAACTATCATCATATGCATACACAAATCACAAATGCATTTACAAGTCTCAAATGCATTCACAAATCACAAATGCATAAAAAATTAAAAATGCATAAACAAATCATAAATGCATAAACAAATCACAAGAACATGAACAAACCATACAAATTACAAATACATAAACAAATCACAAATGCATTAACAAATCACGTATGCATTAACAATTCACAAATGCATAAAAATATCACAAGAACATGAACAAATCATACAAATCCCAAATACATAAACAAATCACAAATGCACGAACAAATCACAAATGCCTAACCAAATCACAAGTACGTGAACAAATCATACACATCACAAAATCATAATCAAATCATAAATGCATAAACAAATCACAAATGCATAAACAAATCACAAATGCATAAACAAATCACAAATGCATAAACAAATCACAAATGCATAAACAAATCACAAATGCATAAACAAATCACAAATGCATAAACAAATCACAAATGCATAAACAAATCACAAATGCATAAATAAATCACAAATACATTAACAAATAACAAATGCATAAACAACTAACAAATGCGAAAATAAATAACAAATGCATAAACAAATCACAACTGCATAAACATATCACAAATACCTAAACAAATCATAAATGCATTACTAAATCACCAATGTAGTTGACCAAATCACACAATTACACACAGTTGTATGAAATTCTTTCTTATTACTATACGTCACCAGTAGTTTCAATATCTAAAGCTGTTAAAATTAGGGATTCTTTGTTACCAAATTTGATTGATTTGATGAAATTAATTATATAAAGTCAAAGTACTTGGAATTTACTTACATTTTCAGTGAAAAACTTTTTAATGTTGTTTAGCTGATTGACAATCTTCAGGTATTGTTTAGTTTTAAGTCTTTGTTCGTGCTTTAATTTTGTCGTTTCTTGAATTATACGCTGTGTTAGCATCTAGATAATAAAGGATAGTAGCAGTCCAAAACATTTAAATATTCGAACGAAACTATTTAAATATTAAAACTAAACTGTTGTTTTTTGTTTTATCTTGTATTTTGTTTATCTACACTTTAGTTCTATATTATTTCGGTTTTGTAAATAGAATACGAAACGTTAAGATATTAATATATCAAATATAAAGATCATAACATATGATTTTAAGATTTAATACTTTATCAAATCACGAACGCCGAAACCGTGAATATAAAAAAATCAATGTCAACATCTTTAGAAACAACTAATAACATCGTATTAATTGTGTATCTATGCGTTGACAGCTGGATACAGAAGTAATGTTTATATAGATTTACTTATTATCATATAATCAATTATCCCCCTGGACCTGAGGCCCTAAATGAAAGAAGAAGGAAGACGATTGATAGTAAATGAAGACGATTGCTTGAGTTTTTGACTGTTTTGTTGACTTGTCTTGTTGATTGTTATGATGCCTTATTTATCTTGAATTTAAGAAAACCATTATTATCATATAGTCAACTCTTTAATTATTAGGTTCGCCTTCCCTGTGAATACGCTCGGTAGGCATATTATTCTAACGATATATACAAGTGCTTATTTTTATACAATTTTTCGGTCAATTACTGTGACCTTTTTAAAGTTTACTTGAAAAAGGTCACAGTAATTGACCGAAACGTTGCGTAAAAATAAACTCTTTTAAAAGATTAGTAGAGTAGCTTTATCTATCATATTCAAACATGAGAAGATCGAAAAATTACAAAAGACCAATTTTTATTGATTTTTCCACAGAGATAAATGTCGCAATTTGACACATAAGTTGTAGCTTTAAAGCACAAAATCTATCAATCTAATAATATCACGTCTGTTTTGGTTTAAAAAGACTCGGTGTAATCACTGATGTATTTGTGTTGCTTTAAATAGCACATAACCAACTGAAGAGTTGGCAAATTAGAAAAATTTTGAGAATAATAAAATTACATCACGGGTCGATATACACTGGTCAATATTCATTTGTAAACATTCACTGTTTAACATTCAATGGTAAATATTCACCTGTCAATATTAACTGGTCAATATTCACTGGTCAATATTCAAAGAATAAAAATTTAATGTTTTATATTCACTGATCAGTATTTACTTGTCAATTATCACTGCTCAATCAATATTTACTGGTAAATACTGGTCAATATATACTCTTCAATATTCACCGGTATAATTAATTGGTCAATATTTACTCTTAAATATTCACTTGAACAATATCATACCATTAAAATATATCTTAAGATCTTCTGATTTTACTTTAAAATTAAAACTTTTCTAGAGTAATAAAAATATTGTTAGAATGTATTAATATGTATTAATATTATACAAATCATATTTAAAAAAGTTGTTCAAAATAATTCATGTGTTTGTTTTTGAATCAACTTATCTTGTAAATTGTAAATAATCTTAACCTCAATTCTTACACGATGTTGAATTGTTTTCATATAAAATCTTCAATTTAAACAAAATACCTGTTGTTGACTATTTATTTTTTCAATTGACTCAATTTGAAGGGTTGCAATATTTTTGTATTCATTTAGTTCTAATAATTTTATCAGGAACGTAAGTGGTCGTGAAGCTACCAAACCTTCACATTTTCTTTGTACAATTCGAATAGAGTGTTTCTCTAATTGCTCAAGTTTCCCATCTAACTCAGCATTCCTTTTTTGTTGGTAATCGATTGATTTTTTAACTTTACTAAATAATTTTATTATTAGCATCATCCAATTTAGAAACATTTTATTTGAATTTGAGAAAATTCTATTAAATTATTAAAAATTATTTAGTAAAAAAATTTTACTCAATATTTATGGAAAATAAATATTGAGAAAAAAAATAAATATTTTATTTTTATAGAAAATAAACAAGATCTGTAAACCAAAAAAGTGAAATTCAAACTAGTATATTAGAAGCAGAGAGATTGGGAAGACGGAGCATATACGCAAAGGTCTTGAATTTTGTTGGAGTAGGACTGTAAATACGACCTTTATAGTTAGTCGAAAGTATCGCGGTAGCTTGTGAAGAGAGGTAGGAATTACATTTGGTTAGACTCTCATTACCAATTTGGGGGAAGCGTTGGATAGCTGCCTGAAAAAAGCAACTTCGATCGGATCAAAGTGGGATCTCCTTCGAAGCAGCGTATCCTCTTCTATCCGCCAACGAATCAAGTCATGAGGGATGGTCAGATGTTGTCGCGACTACTCCGTACAATGAGGTTTCAGCAACCACCTCTCATGGAGTAGTAATATGTCGAGGAGTGAGTTCGTTGATGTACAATGAAAGGAAGGGGACGGTGGTTTGTGAATAAGATAACCGTTCCTGGCTCTGCGGAGTGCTGCATTTATCCAACGACCAGTTCTGTTGTTGAAATCACCAAGTACCATGTCATAGCCGCTATCAATAATCCTATCCAGGAGGTCACAGTTCTTGTGAATCTCACCGGGACGAATGTAGACATTGGCTAGACTAAGGCGTTTACCGTTCTTACAGAGCGATATAACTAAACAAGACAGGGCTGGACAAGAATAGTTTAGTAGGAGGGAAGACCTTAAGGAGCATTTAACTAAGGTTAAAAGACGTTGAGATGAAGAGGAGTGAGTTGGGGTTATATACGGAGAATAGTGGGAGCAGATGTGCTTAGGAATGAATCGAATAATGTCCTGGAATATACGAATAGACCGCGTCTCCTGGAGGACTATAACATCTGCATCTCTACCAGATAGAAGTCCAAGGGCAGAAGCACCTCCCGAATTCTACAGAAGGATATTCAGTGAAAACGACTCACGAGTACTCTGCATTGTGTTGAGTTAGCTGGGCGGGATTGCCTCATCCCTAGACAGAGCTAGGGGCGGAAGGGTTGCCGTCCCATCCACTAACTCCATCCATGGTGGGCACTTGCCCACGGGCAATATCTTAATTTCCCGTGTTAGAGGCTTTCCTGGACTCGTCCTTGAGTAGTCTGCCTACCTTCAATGGAGGCACGGTGTGGGCCGAAGCCCCTCTTTTCTTTGACTCTGGAATAGTTGCTGGAGAGATCATTGGAGATGAATAAAGCAGTGCGAACTGACTGTTGATGAGTTGCTGTATTTGTCCTAAGATAGTTTGCTTTTGAGCATCGAAAAGACGTATAATGTCCACGTCAGACATCTTACCGCTGGTTTTAGCATAACTAGCAGGAGTTTAAACTGTAGGTGAAGGACATAATTTGAGACGATATGCCTTTAAAGCCTCACATCTCCTAGACCAGGAGGGATGTGGATCAGAGCACTTAACACATCGTGGGGTAGAGGAACATTGCCCCCGCCGATGTTGATATATTCTTTAGAGAAACAGTAGTCACAGATCTTCTCTGACTTACACATTGAGGCCCAGTGCCCCCATCCATGACAAAGATTGCAGTGGGGGAAGGTCATATCATCATTTTCAAGAATTATGAACTTTAAATTAAAACCCAGAAACGGGTTGCAGGACGTTTTGGTTAATGTCTCGGCAATGTCGGTGGGAGCCGAGACAAAACCTATCGGAATAGGTAGTCCATTCTTCTCTTTAAAGACCCGCAAATTAGAGACTTTAAAAAGTACTTGAAGGTCATCAATGTCTTTTTGCTCCAAGTGGGGAGGGAGATTCATTATTTTCAAGAAAGCCATGATATGCTTTGAAATCAGGCTACCTAATTTCGAAAGATTGTTATTAAAGAAATCTTTATATGCATTAGCCAAATCAGAGGTAGTAAAGGAAATTTTAACCTCGGTCTCGTAGTACCTTACCGTGTTGAATAATATTCTATTTTTATACTGTTCTGCGAAGTTTCGCATGAAAATGTTATACAAATTATGTCTTTCAATAGGTTCGGTCAATTTAATAATTATTAGATTTCTAAGCTTTGGTATTGGGGAAGAACCCCATTACCCTCGTGATCATGAGACAACAAATCTCTTATCTTGGGTGTTGTTACGGTCGAAATTACATTAGAAATACTTGAATTCTGTTCCATATTTGCTTGAATTTGAAAGTTGTTTAAAGCACCGATACTCACTTTTTCACTGTACATTTTTCGACACATGTATTTGTTTGTTTCAAAATACTGTCACGAACAGACCGCATAAATACAGCAATGAACAACAACGCCATTAGTTTGGTGTTTAAAGTGGTTTAGTGTGGAACATGTTGTTATTATCAGTAGCTAATTATGCCAGAATGTTTTACTGATCGACGGTTTTTTTCTATCAAGTGTTGTGCGTACCTTTAGAATACTTACGTGTTTATCATGTCATTTAGCGACCAGGGTGAATACTGGTGGAGTACAACTGCTATTATGGACATGATTGTACAGCAAAACTCAAAAATTGGAAAGCTAACGGAGCTGATGATCGAGTGGAGGATTCTGATCTCGTCTGCTAACCGAAGTATGGACTGGATACAAGTTGCTGATATAAGTCCTTCAGAAAATTCGACTACGAGTGTGAGAGCTGGATAAATTACTACTATCAACTGTATTTCGCTGCTTGCGGTATAAAGAACGAGCAAACAATGAAAGAATTGGGACCAGAGACATTTGCGATCGCTGTGAAACCTACCAGTACGACCGGTAGTATCATTTGGTGACGCTGTTCAAATACTCGATAGACATTTTTCAATCAAACTGCATGAACTGCTCGATATTCCTAATGCTAAGAAAGAAAAACAATGAGAATTACACAGATTGGGTGAATAATTTCGATGAGACGGCTACAACTTGCCAAATTTTCAAGCCAACAATCACAAGCGAAAAATAAGTAGTGATAGAACAAATCAGAGATATGCTGACAATGAACGCGCCTGATGAATGCGTAAGGAGTGCCGCAATATAAGACGAAAATATTATTTTGTCAAAACTATTGCAAATCGCTAGTAATTATGAGAAATGAACAATGCTCCAACATTATCGGACACACGGGAACGTCATGTTAAACAAATAATGACGAAGCTTTTCAAATACAAGAGTTATCAATCAATAAAGTACAACCGCCGATGTTTAATAGACGCTTTACCAGGAACGGCGGTTTTGATATGTCTTCTCCATACCTCTCGGTTTTGTGCTAGAGCTGGCGCAATGTTACATGTTTTCAAATCATCATGGATGATATCCAACCATCTTTTCTTAGGGCGGCCACGAGGTCGTACGCCTTGAACTATTGGCTCGGCTTGGCATACTGCTGTCTTGTTAGCCCTTTGAATGTGTCCGAACCATCGTAGTCGATATTCCCTCGCCTTGAAGTTTATTTGCGTGACACCGAGAAGTTGCGGATGATGGTATTCGGAATCCTATCTAGGCGTGCTACTCTATAGGACCAGCGCAGCATATTCATCTCCATGGCGTGTAATTTTCTTTTGACGTCTAAGAATTTGATGGCCAGCATTTTGTGGCGTACAATACAACCGGTCTCACAACTGTGGTGTAGATTTTGGCTTCAAGCTTCAGTGGCATTCGTCGGTCACATAATCTACCTGAAAGGCCTAGCCATTTTAGCCAAGCTGCGTTAAGACGCCCTTTATTTATTGTACTATCCGATGAGAGGTGGGACCCCAGGTATTTCAAGGTAGTACACTTTCTGAGTGACTGTCCGTTGATCTCGATAGAGCAAGGCGTTTTATATCTAAGCTCAAGATACGCAGTTTTACCTATGTTCAGTGTCAGTCCGTATTGTGATAAACGATCAGACCCGTTTCGGACTTGCTGTTTGATGTTTGCACGTGTTTGTCTAGCAAGCATAACATCGTCTGCATATAAGAGGGTCCATGCGACATCGTTGTTCAGTTTAGAAGTAATTGTATTCATACATAAGATGAATAGCAGGGATGACAGGATACTGCCCTGATGTACGCCAACCGTGATCGGATATGGTTTGGAATCACCTGTAACACATCGTACTATGCTGGTCGTGTCCGAGTGCATGAGTTTAATCCAGGCAACGTATTCTTCTTGGACACCGTGCTGTCGCAGAGAGTACCAGGTAAGAGAATGTGGCACCCGATCAAAAGCCTTCGCCTAAATAAGGAAGGCCACATGTAAACTCTGCTGTTTTTTCTAGGTGTTTTTCTATCAATATCCTTGCTGCTTGTATGACATCTGTGGTTGATACATTTTTGACAACACCACACTGGTTAACAGCAATGTTAGTCAGATCCCTTAGTCTCTTGTCCAGGACATTCTCAAAGATTTTCATTGTGTTGGATAATAGCCGGACAGGGCGATAATAGCTACAGCTAGCAATATCACCTTTCTGTTTCCAGATATGGATTGTAAACGATCTTTGCCATGCTTTGGGTACTTCGTACTGTGTAACTATTTTGTTAAAAAGATGCGTGCGAAAAGTTATGCCTTCAAGTCCCGTGAGTTTACAAACCTCGGCAGGAATTCCATTTGGCCCGGTAGATTTTCCGTTTTTCATCATCCTTATTGACTCAGCTACTTCCGCGGTTGTGATCTCCGGGACTGGTTTAGAGGCTCACGTCCCCATGGGTATATCAAGGTGGAGGAATTCTTTGTTACTTTTTTCGTTGTAATGTTCACGCCATCTGTCCTGAATTTCTCTATCATCTCGCAGTGTAGTTCCATCTTTACTCTTAATTTGGGCAAAGTGAATGATGCCCTTGGCGGCATTTGATCGAGACTTTGCAAGGCGGTATATATCACATTTACCTTCAGGAGACTCTAGATTATTGTACAGGTCTGATATATCTGTTTTTGCTTTCTGCCACTTTCGTTTTGGCAATCCTCTTTTGTAGATGGTAACGTTCTTTATCTTCAGAGATCTGAGATAGTTTCCACTTTTTTTATGCTTTTTTTTATCTCGTACAGCTTGTTGGACCTCTTCATTCCAGAATCACGTTTGTTTGTCAATAAACTTTTTCGACCTGGCTTGGTGACTCCGAGAATCGGTCGCGCTGCATTGGATATATTTCGGGCAACATATTCCCAACACCCGTTTACATCCTCTGTTTATGTGGTGGTCTGGATAGCCAAATGTAGAGCATGGGTTAGTTTATCTCCGCATTGTCAATATGAGTTAGTACGGTTCTCGATTACAGCTCTCGATGAGAGCTGTGAGTAAGTACGGGTCGTCATCTGAATATTGTCACAATGTCTTTAAGATAACTATACATAAAAACTTGTCAATTATGTCTTGAATTGAATAACATACCGATAAAAATGCAACTAGACACAGGTGCAGCCGTTACTACACTTTCAAGAAAAGCTTGGGAAACAATAGTATCTCCAAAACTTAAGAGTGCGCCGAAATTACTTGCGTTTGATGATCATCTAATAGAGACATACGATCAATGTATTATCCGAGTATAAAAAATGGAAAAAGTTAGATTCCCTGTCACTATTGTGTCTGTTCAAGACAGATGCTTGTTGGGTTTATCTTTGGCAAATGAGCTCGTCATACTTATTTCAGGTGAAATCATCGATATAAAGACAATACATGCAGAATCTGAAAACGGCAGTAGCGAAATGGGAGATTTAGAACTGAGATATCTGAGTGCTTTTGAGCCGACTGGTCCTCCGGAAAATAATTTTGCGGCTCGCTTAAAACTATTATCGGACGCCAAACTACTCAGATTAGCGTCCCAACGAATACCATGGGTACTTGATGACGCGGTTTAGGATTAACTAGATAGACTGATTATATCAAAAATGCTTGTATCCATTTACCTCAGTAATCACTCACTAGAATGGGTAAGTGATCACTCACCCAAATAATAACACTCACCCAAATAATTACTCACTCAAATGCCTGCAATAGAAGACACACTTAACCGAGTTGCCAAGGGTAAAATTTATTCTAAAATATATTTATCAAATACGTATTTGCAGTTTCTAGTTGGCGACCAACCTACCTATTCCAAAAAATCGACATGAACTGAAGTTTTTCTTAGGAATGACAGCATATCATTTAAGATTTGTTCTAAACCTGCAAATGCCGTGTATAGAATTACACAAGATGACAAATAATATGTTCCTTGGAAATGAAATCCATATAATACGGAAATATTCAAGAATGTTAAGAGGAGGCTTTTATCCGCAAGAAGTCTTGAGCCTATATCCGCAAAAGGTCTTATATCCGTATAAAGTCTAGGTTCTGTATTAATTTATTCGTTATTCTATATAATTGTTTTACTACTATCTTTTAATATTTCATATTTATTGCTTTTATTTTTATGTTATTTTATCAATTTGTATTTTATATTCATTTTTCTTTATGTAATGTTTTAATAAGAAATACATCTAGTCGTTTAATCTGCTGAGCAATGTAAACTGTACACTTGACACTTTTGATCTACTGCTCCAAGTAAAATATGCGATTTACAGCTTTATAAATACTGAGTAATTTCTTTTACAATTTATCGTGATGATAGCAGTTGACTGTCGAAAATTCAATATTTAAATAAAATATATTTTTTACTTCACTATTTTCACTAATTAATAACAAAGGGAGATAACAGAAACCAATGAGTAAACCGCCTATTTATAAATGTTTTAGTGCTTTAAATACACACCGTATGAACATGTATTAAACCTTATAAAATATACGACAACTTAAAATGCACTTATAAATCATTATTTTTTAATTACGTTTAAATTATTTTTTTTTTAATTTTAAGTTGTATATTAAGCCATATATACAACTTACTTTATGATCATACATATTGTATTACCTTGCACTGATTTTATTCAAAGTTTAAAATATTCGCGTGCCTAGATTATTTTATTTTCTAAAAGATTTAATGTTATACTCACTTCGCGTTTGCTGACGACGTCAAAATTTGGAGGATTGTCAAGAGCTTGTCGGATTGTACTTCACTACATAGTGATCTTGATTGCTTACACAGTTAGTGTCGTTCAACTGGTATTTTATTCAATGTTTCAAAGGCTACTCGTATAATATGAGTTTAACGATGCTATATTTAATTTCTGTGAGACTTGGGCTTGTCTAACCTGACCTTTTATCCATTTAGGCAATGGTTCACGAATTGATAGGTTACCCTTCTAGATTTGTAGCTTCTAGATAGCTAGTGTCGTTCAACTGGTCTTTTGCTCAATGTTTCGAAGGCTACTCGTATAATATGAGTTTAACGATGCTTTATTTAATTTATGTGAGACTTGGGCTTGTCTAACCTGACCTTTTATCCATTTAGGCAATGGTTCACGAATTGATAGGTTACCCTTCTAGATTTGTAGCTTCTAGATAGCTAGTGTCGTTCAACTGGTCTTTTGCTCAATGTTTCGAAGGCTACTCGTATAATATGAGTTTAACGATGCTATTTTTAATTTCTGTGAGACTTGGGATTGTCTAACCTGACCTTTTATCCATTTAGGCAACGGTTCACGAATTGATAGGTTACCCTTCTAGATTTGTAGCTTCTAGATAGCTAGTGTCGTTCAACTGGTCTTTTGCTCAATGTTTCGAAGGCTACTCGTATAATATGAGTTTAACGATGCTATATTTAATTTATGTGAGACTTGGGCTTGTCTAACCTGACCTTTTATCCATTTAGGCAATGGTTCACGAATTGGTAGGTTACCCTTCTAGATTTGTAGCTTCTAGATAGCTAGTGTCGTTCAACTGGTCTTGTGCTCAATGCTTACAAATGTGTGATGATGATAATTTGCAAGAGCAATATTCCCTATAAGAATAATATTGGTGGATCCGATCTAAGTGAGGTATCCAATCACAAAGATCTGGGAATCATCATGATTAAGCTCTTAAGACCAGATTAAACGCTGATAATGTTCGTAGGATGGATATACGTGCCTCATATTAAAATTACATTTTCCTTCATTTAATGAAGGAAATTACTTACGATGATTGAAGTAAATATCGAAATATTGAATTTTACTTTTTTGGTTTACAGATCTTGTTTATTTTTATTTACTTTACTAGTAATTTAATGTTATACTTGACGCTTTTATATATAGAACAAATCATATTTTGATTGTCAAATCATTACAATGGTACCTCTCTCAATATATAATTCTTACCCGTTGTTTTTTATGAACCACATTTGTGCTCGTCCTCTGAATTTTTCTTTTTTCTTTTAGATAATCGATATATTTTAGATTATGTTAAGAAGAGAATTTTTGTCTAAACTAATGGAACATCAAATGGATAAAATTTCTTTCTCTAAAGTGAAGCTAGGCAATGAAGTGATAGACATATATAACGAGTTACTGAAGCTGATCGTCAGTGATTTGATAGAACGATCAGTGCATGCTGCATCTAGCAGATCAAAATCTATCGATAATAAACTTGCCCGAGAAGATTTAGAAAATATCCTACCCGGTGTATTAAATGAATTCT
Organism: Pomphorhynchus laevis; assembly: GCA_012934845.2. Lineage (NCBI taxonomy): Eukaryota > Metazoa > Acanthocephala > Palaeacanthocephala > Echinorhynchida > Pomphorhynchidae > Pomphorhynchus > Pomphorhynchus laevis. Next base: position 4,680 of record WNNJ02003582.1, on the reverse strand, counting down.
AGATTGTTTGACTATAAACTTTACTTATAGTTTGTTTATATGTAGCTTAATGCATTTAACTTGACGTTAAATGTCGTTCAGTACTAATACTGGACTTATGTTTTTTGATGTTTCAAAAAAACATTATAATTAATATAAAACATCACTCTTAAAATGAAGGCCGCTAGGTGTAGGCTTAACCAATCCGTTGTCTAATGATAGATTCGGTTCGGGTCTCGCCTATTATCATTTGATCTCCTCATAGTGCGTTCTGGACCACAACTGAATATTCAGGCGGCTAAATAACTGACCGACTTTTATCAGCGTAGGACTAGCCACATTGATGGACTAGCTCGGATCTCTCCCATGATCCTAACGGTGGATTAATCTTAAGAAAGCGGAAGATGGTCAACGAGGTCTTGTTTTCTCGCAACAGTAGATATTAAATTATCAAAGGATTTTTGGGACAGAGAGATCTGCTAAAAAACCTGTTTCCTTACAGGAAATAATATTGGATTGCTAAAAAGTAGGAGGGACAACAGATAACTGAACAAAAACAACGGCAATGACGACAAGAAACAATTTAATTTATCAAACTCTAAATGATGGACAGCTCACCACTGACCAAAGTAATTTTCCTAGTCGAGTGCTTGAGCAATGGAGTTGAGCGGAATGGACAATGCAAACGTTGACGTTTACTGCAGTGGACTAGTCTATCTACAGGAACGTACAACGTTACTTCACTGACGATGACATATTTAGATCTAGAAAGAGGTAAATCGCTTCAGTTTGAAATATTCGGAGTTACATCTTTTCTTTATTTTAGCTCCGGTTCTCAATTTTTCGATCAAGGTTGGAGCGTGCACTATTTGAAGCTGCTACGGGTAAGCGTCGAAAGGCGGGTGTGGAGATACTCACAAATCCCTCATTGTCGTTAACTGCAGAGAAGTTTTACCCAATAAACGAAAGGTTGGTGTCTTTGAGACTTGTAGTCAAAGGAGGAAAGGGGTTAACTGTTGTGTGTGCTTATGCACCCAATACCAGCTCGGAATGCGCAGCCTTTGTGGATGATCTTAATGATTTACTTGAAAGTAAACCTGAGTGTGAATCTCTCATTTTGTGGGACAACTTCAGTGCTCACGTTGGTAAGACTGTGCTACCCGGAAGGGAGTGTTGGGGAGAAACGGAACTCACAATCTGAATGCGAGTGATGTTGAATTGCCGCATTTTTGTTCTCGTAATAATTATGTCAATAACACACACCATGTTAGAACATAAAGAGATCTACCAATGCACATGGCATCATGATACTCTTAGTCAACGATCAATGATCGATTTCGGAATCGTATCATCTGATTTGCGACTATATATCTAGCACGCACGTATGAACAGAGGGGATGAAGAGTCAACCGACCACTACCTTGTAGTTAGTAGAATTCGCTGGCAAAGTAGGTAACCAGACAGTCATGGGAATATGCTTCTGTATGGGAAGTCTTTAATAACTACATTCTGGCGGGTTTTATCCAATTGCGGAAGAAGTGGAGAATATCGAACAATAATAGTTTATGTTCAAAACTTTGCCTGACAAAGCGACTTCGAAAAGCTCTGGTTTGAAGAATATAGGTGCCTGTCGTTGAGGCAATTCTTGAACTGTTTGGTGGACACCAGTAGTAAGAGCTGCCGTTCATCAGAAGAAAGTAACTTATAAGGCAACTTTATTCGATAGATCGCTGGATGCTGTAGGCATGTATCGATATGCTAAGAGAGCTGCAGCTCTAGCAGTTGCTGAGTTAAAGAAACAACTTGGGTGAAGTTTGGTAAGTGTCTCGAGCATGATTATCGGTAAACTTCTAAGATGATCTGGAGAAAGATCAAAGCCTTTCGTGTTGGAAAGCAGAAAATTCCTCGGACTGTTTTAGACAATCATGGTCATCTGCTAACCGATATTTAAGATACTTAGTCGTTGAAAGAGCATTTTAGAGGTATCTTTAATACGGATGATGTGCTTTATCTTGTGGAAGAAAAATCGTCGGACTTAATGGAATATCCCCTCATTACCTTGACAGAGGTCATTACTGTCTGTTGCTCACAAACTTTGTAATGGCAAATCTGATGCGGTTGATGATATTCGACTTTAGATTTTAAAAGCTCTTGACGTTAAAGGTATGAAATTGGTAACACGGCTTTTCAACGTAGCACTGAAGTCAGTAAAAGTTTCAAGTGATTGGCGAACTGGAGTGGTGATTTCGATCTATAAGAAAGGGAATCGAAGATTTGTTCAAATTACAGATAAATACTCTTTTAGTCGACCCGGTAAACTAGTTACCAGGATTCTTGAGCTAAAAATACGACCTATAGTCGAGAGACAATTGCAAGAGAAGCAATGTGAATTTTGTGCTGGTCGAGGAAAAACGGATTAGCTCTTAACTCTTTCAATTATTGTCGAACGCACCGGGAAATACTTTCAACCACTTCACATATGTTCTGTGGATTTGTAGAAGTCGTTCGACAGAGTACCAATAGATAGGTTATTGGAGGTACTTAAGGAGTGCAAAGTTCCGCACTATCTTTGTGTAGCTGTAACTTTAGAGTACTAACTAAGTACGAGTGATTGTGTTTTAGACAGGAAGTCTGAGTCGTTTTCTGTATATGTTAGACTCCGTTAGGGTTGTCCATTGTCTACACTTTTGTTCCTTCTTTACACGAATAAAATTTTAAGACGGTCCGCATCGTCGGAGTTTGGTCTAATCAGGGTATTATATTTGCTTGTCGCAGACGATGTTGGCATGTTGGAATCTAATAATGATGACCTACATTGCTTGCTGAATTAATTTACGGCGGAGTGTCAAGTGTCCAGGATGAGATTCAGCAAATCCAAAACCGTCTCAATGTGCTCTGCCCTGAAAAGGATGGCATCGTTGATACAAATATGTGATAAGGTCTTACCCGACGCGGAAGAGTTCATGTATTTGATAGTTTTGTTTGCGAATAATGGAACTAATAATAGGGAAATTGAGACAAATTTATGCAGCTAAAACAGTATTGCATTCTTTGCGCAGATCAGTAGCGCTAAAGAGAGAACTAAGCTTCCAAGTGAAGCTTTCAATTAATCGCTCAGTCTTATTACCCATCCTCACTTATAAGCATGAACTTTCGGTCATGACTGAGAGGACTATATCTCGAATACAGGCGACTGAAATGATGTTCCTGTGTGTTGTGGCCGGCTTCAGCTTTAGAAATAAAGTTCGAAACTTGGTTATCCGCAAGAATCTTGGAGTTAAGTCACTGCTCCTCCACGAGAGCTTAGTGTTCTAGATTGAACTTTCTGCAATAGACCGTGAAGCAGATCTCGGTATATGTGTATATATCAAACGCTTTATCTTGTCAAGGAACGTTTTGACTATCTGAAAGGCAAGTCAGGTGGGCCGTCCATGACCGTGATACTTGGTCACATCTCGTCCATGAACTGCATCCACAACCTCTGAATCAGTGGAAACAATAAACAAATTTTATATTTATTTTAATTTGTTTGTTTTAGTAAATGTTATGTATATTAATATTAATATTAAATGTCTTTGAATAATCAAATTTTTAATCAGATACATCATTGCCTTTGGTAATGATGTATTTGGAATGTATTCATTATGCATTCGAAATATGGATTTGGCATCGTTAGGAACACAACAGTTACTAAAGATGACATTTTGTCTAAATTCTAAAATATCGTATTTTATTTATTAATAAATTCATAAAAATTGAATCTAATAAAGAATTTTTAGCTTATAAATTTAAAATAATCATTTTTTAATATTTATATAATTATAAATTATCTATATTTAGTACAGAACACGTAATTAATGAACAATTCAGTGTAAATAAACTACTTCATTTACACTCTTATATTATACTATAAAGAAACAAAAAAGCTTACACAAGCAAAGAAAATATACTTTGTTTTATTTTTTAGGATTCTTTCTATATTTTCCAATTGTTTGTAACGTTCCTCAGTGTCAATCAGGTTTTCTATTGTTCGTATGTTGATACTAGTTTCAGATTGTTGGCATTTTTGAAATTCGTTATATTTCAAAGTTACTGAGATTTTTGTTTCGTCGATATCTTGCTTACCTGATACCTAGACAATATACATTAACGTATTTGATGATTGACATTTAATAAGTAAATCTAGCGACTGCATTTTTGTAGTTTTATGAATTATCCGTATGGGTAAATGAACTCAATTTTAATAAACTTGTAGCCCTTCGTCAAATGTAGTACATGACACGGAATTACTTGCAGTTACGATATATGACACACATTTAATTAAAACGAGTATTAACATTAATAAAATGAGTATGAATTAACAATAAAACATAATTGTCTTAAAGATGACATATTCAAATATCGAGGAAATTAATGATATACTAATATTGATAATAAAGAAGGTGTATATCTAGATATGAACATTAAATTAACATTAACTAAAACTACTATTAATTTATATCGTAAAGATGACATATTTAAATTTACAAGAAACATTTTTGCATGAACATTCATGCATACCATATAATATAAAATATAATACATTAAATAATGAAATTTTAAGAATTGCAACAATATGTAATGATATTGGCTTTCTTCAAAATCATTTAAATAATTTAATAGATACATATTTTAAACTAGGTTACTATAAAAATAACATAA
>WNNJ02003581.1:0-47112 GCA_012934845.2 Pomphorhynchus laevis | reverse complement strand
ATATAATACAAAATATAAATACATACGATTTTAGTACGCTTTATACAAATTAGATTTAGTAGATATTAAAGAAGCGTTAGTAAAATTAATTAACCTTATATTCGGAAAAAGATATACATATATATGTTATATATATAACCTATTAACAAAAATTAAACATCAAATAAATATAAATATATGGATAAAATTGAATTAATAGAATCCTTAAATATTTTGATAAATCAAAATTATTTAAAAGTAGGGAAATCTATATTTAGACAAGTAAAAGGTGTTCCAATGGGATGTAATAGTAGCCCAATTATAGCTGACTTGTTTTTAAGATTTAGAGAATATGAATTTGTTCATAACTGTGTAAAAACTAAATCTAAACAATATAAATATATGAAATATATGTTTCGATACATTGATGATATATGTGTATTTAATTCTAATAATTTTTATTCAATTAGTGAGCACATTTATCCAGAAAGCCTTATTCTTAACAAAACCAATATTAATGATAAAGAAGGTGTATATCTAGATATGAACATTAAATTAACATTAACTAAAACTACTATTAATTTATATCGTAAAGATGACATATTTAAATTTACAAGAAACATATTTTTGCATGAGCATTCATGCATACCAAATAATATTTGATATAATATAAATATTAATATAAATATTTTATAATATAAAATATAATATATTAAATAAAAAAATTTAAGAAATGCAACAATATACAATGATATTGGCTTATATATTTTTAACTATAAAAATATTATACAAACATCATTATTTTTATAATTATTTATTTTTTAAATTTATTTATAGTATAAAATACGTAGACATGGCTAATTTATATATCGAAAATTACAATAAATAAATCAACAAAATATTATTGAAAATAAATCTAAACTATTAAGCGAAATCATTATAAATTGATTATAAATATAATTTGTATTAGAATTGGATACACTAGATAATCCAATTTAATAAGAGGAAATACGTCATTAGCATGCATTTGGCCCCACTGCTATGTTGGGTTGATAAGCAGCGCTCGAGACATGATAGCATAGCAGTTCATCCTAATGACGTCTAGTCAATTCATAAAAAATAATTTTTATCTTAAATTTTAAGATTAAATATTAATAATTATTAATATTTTATTATTAATTAATAATAAAAAATTAATAAATTTTTGTATAAATTAATTAATTTATTTATTTATTATATTTCTGCTACTTTAATATCCTTTGAGCATTGATATTCAGGTTGAATACGATTATAATCAGTATTGACTACATTGGTTTATGATTAAAATTGATTTATTCGTACAACATAATATAGCATTTATATATCCATTATCGTTACCGTGGCATAAAATGAAACGCTGTCCGGTGGTGATACGAATTCCGTATTATATATAATGAGAGCTTACAAACAGCTAGGTTGCATTCTTAATGTTGTAGTGAAAATATCATTAATAATTAATAATTAATTTTGCATATTAATTGAATTAAATGATAGAAATTGTTTTAATTCGACATACGAGCAGATTATATAAATATTGATGTTTGGTAATACAATTTATTTGATAATATACGAATTTATAACTTTAAAAGAAAACTACAAACGATTTATTTATTATTATACAAAATCACTCAAACGTAATGAATAATTTCGAAAATTTGCCGAAAGTTTTCTTAACTCTCACAAGATAGCATTCAAAAAATACATTCAAATTTCGCATATTAATACGTTCACATTTCTTTATTCGAAAAGTAAGGTTTCGCCAAAGTATCCATATAGATGAAGACAATAAAAAGCTGAAAAACAGTAAGAGAATCTAGCAATCAATTAGATATAAAGTATCACAAAGTAAATATGCTTTTGTGTACTGTAACTAAAAAATCATTAAAGGAGTACGTGAGCATTAGAGTGTTGTAAGTATAAAAAAATTCAAATTAGCCATTACGTTTGTGAAAATGTTGTTATCTGAAAGAATTATGTTAAAATAATTCTTTATTGTGTTAAAATAATAAACACAAACGGGGAAAATGCTAAAACCTAAACTCATAATCTTCTTCCATTTCAAATCTATAGTTATTACAGGAACAAAGAAGCAGAAATTATCCTTTTTTTGATAAAAAAATTCTATATTTCGATAGCACCTACTATCATCAGGATTACAAATGATTGATGATTGAAATTGTTAAAGGACTTATTCAAGAAGAATTAGTATGTATGCACAACGTTCAAGTCAATACAATTCAACATTATTAGAGGACATAAATGAATTGAAGGTAAGTCATTTTCTCAAATAAATACAGATCGTCTTTAAGTACGAATATTAATTTCGTATTTAATTAATAAATTAAATAAATCAATATATATTAGAAAATGAGTTTACTTAATATAGTTCAATGATGTCTAAAATTATGAATCAATCCTTAACCTAAAGTACAATTATATTTATAAAATACTATTTATAAACGACTTAACGATAATAGTATTTATGAAGATGACAGTTATGCTTTTAATATCATTTGAGTCAATTATAGAAGAAATTAAATAAAATATATAATTTAATCGAGTTGAGAAAATCTACGATATTACTACTACATTCTATTGAGCATTAGACAAAAGCCAGTTAAATAGTCTTTCTATATTTAATTAATTTATATTTATAAATTTTTCTTTTTTAAAGAGAAACATTTATCGATAAGATTATAAGATATTTGTTAAGGAATAAAAATGACCTTTTATATTTTATATAATGACCTTTTAATATAAATAATATAATATATTTTAACTTTAATATTGTATATAAAAATATTAATTACATATTTTACAATATTAATCCTATTATATATTATAATATAATATTATTATTTGATATTATAATATAATATAATATTATATATTTTATTATAATTATTATAATCTGTTGTTGTCAATGGAAGACTCTGTTATCTAATTAATAATAATGAAATGATGTATTATTAGTTTAAATTAATTAAAAATATTAAATTAATTAAAATTTAATTGAATCGCATTTCATTTATTTCATTTTTGTATACTTGTTTAAAATTTTAGAATAAGGCTAGGTTATGCTGTGAAAAAAGAGCTAATACAACTGATCTTAAATCACGTACAATACTATATGAAGAGGAAATAAAAATTGTAATATAAAATTGTTATTTTAATGCTTTATATTGAATGAAATTTAGCATAATACCACAGAAAAAATGTCAATGGAAGATTATGTTATCTAATTAATAATCAAATGATGCATTTAAAACGATTGTATTATGCTATCGTCTTGGGCCAAATTATAAATATGGCAACTAATACGTTCCAAGAACCAAAGCAAAATATGAAGTGTTACTAATAATTATAGTTATTTATCTAGCTATAATTATCTAAATATATCTGAAAATTATCTAACCAAACATTTAATTGATTAATTTCAGATAAGATAACTGAGTCTATTTTAAGTTAAGTTTTATTAAAGTTTTTAATAAGATGTTAAATTAACATCGTATTAAGATGTTGATGATATATGTGTATTTAATTCTAATAATTTTTATTCAATTAGTGAGCACATTTATCCAGAAAGCCTTATTCTTAACAAAACCAATATTAATGATAAAGAAGGTGTATATCTAGATATGAACATTTAATTAACATTAACTAAAACTACTATTAATTTATATCGTAAAGATGACATATTTAAATTTACAAGAAACATATTTTTGCATGAGCATTCATGCGTACCATTTAATATAAAATATAATACATTAAATAATGAAATTTTAAGAATTGCAACAATATGTAATGATATTGGCTTTCTTCAAAATCATTTAAATAATTTAATAGATACATATTTTAAACTATGTTACAATAAAAATAACATCAAGCAGAAAATAGTAAAATATATAAATCAACACAATAATATAAAGAATAAATTTAAACTCTTAAGTGGCAAATTTTTATGGACGGACGATAAATAATATACTTTGCATTAGAATAAGATACAAGATAGTTATTTCAGAGGAAATACATCATTAGCATGTATTTGGCCCCGCTGCTATGTTGGGTAGAGGAGTTAGGGGCCGAAACCTGATAGCATAGCAGTTCCTCCTGATGACCTCTAATTCTTATTCTGATACAACGTCTGTTATTTATTAGTCAATTCACAAAAATGACGTTTATTTTAAATTTTATTTTTTATTTTTATTTTTATTTTTTAACTTGATTAAAATTATAGAAAATCTAAAAACAATTATTAATTTTATTATTTAATTATTAAATTTTAATTTAGCATTATTATGTTTTGTTTATTTTATAATTATATAACAATACGTAGACTCAGTTAGCTGATTTAATTTATACAATTTAGATTTAGTTTTTACACAGTTATGAACAAATTCATATTCTACAAAGCTTAAAAGCAAGTCAGCTATAATTGGGCTACTATTACCACCCATTGGAACACATAAATATAGATGTCCCTACTTTTAAAAATTTTTGATTTATCAAAATATTAAAAAATAATAATTAAAAAATAAAGATAAATTATAAAATAAAGTCAAAAATAAGACAACTATAATTGGGTTACTATTATTTCTTATTGGAATGCATTTTATTTCTCCTAATATAATTCGTATAAAGCCTTCACAATCGTCATACAACAAAATTCCAATTATATTTTTAATAATTAATATATTAAACTAATAGATTAAACTTAATTAATTATTTTTCATACAAATCTACAGAGAAGTTTATTAAATTATCATTTATCATTAGATTTAAAAATATTATTAGATTATATAAAAATTGTCCGCTTAAGATTTTTAATTTATTTTTAATATTATTGTGTTGATTTAAATATTTTACTATTTTCTGCTTGATGTTATTTTTATAGTAACCTAGTTTAAAATATGTATCTATTAAATTATTTAAATGATTTTGAAGAAAGCCAATATCATTACATATTGTTGCAATTCTTAAAATTTCATTATTTAATGTATTATATTTTATATTATATGGTATGCATGAATGCTCATGCAAAAATATGTTTCTTGTAAATTTAAATATGTCATCTTTACGATATAAATTAATAGTAGTTTTAATTGATGTTAATTTAATGTTCATATCTAGATATACACCTTCTTTATCATTAATATTGGTTTTATTAAGAATAAGGCTTTCTGAATAAATTTGTTCGCTTATTGAATAAAAATTATTAGAGTAAAATGCATATTTTTTTCCGAATATAATGCTAAATTTATATTCAGTTGGATAAATTTGTTCCCTCTTTGGATAAAAATTATTAGAGTCAAATGTGTTTTTGATATAAAATGTATATAATATTTAAATATATTTTGAATTATATTATGATATAATACAATATAAATATTATATAAATATAAAATATATTTAATATTAAGTATTTTAAATATATTAAATATATCTTAATATATATTAATATATTAAATATATTTAATATTTATATAAAATATTTTAATATATTATGATAATACAGCATTTTATGAATATGTTGATATATCCAGTAATAGAATTATGACATCACTTCTCCAGAATAAACCACTACCAGGAATGGGAAAGTTCTACCTTAAATTTGAAAATCTACCTGATTTTTGGAATTAAAAAATTATCATATAAAAAATTAAAATCCAGTCATTTGAATTCTTTATGAAGATAATAAGAGAAATTAACCATTTCAATAACAAATTCTAAATTATTGTGTTTAGATTTACTTAAATATATCAATTAGCAACTTACCATATAAGAAGAGCTATTAAAACCATCATTACCATCGACATGAAACATTTTCGAATTTCGCGTTTTTGTTTGCAGTGTGTGGCGTTTTCCTCATTTGCATACGTTTGTGGTGGCACTGCTCGTACGACAGCGATGGGTGTTTGAGTATATATACTACGCTCATTCTAAATATCCATCTTTTTAGTAAAGATACAAGTAAATTGTTAAACAAACGTTTAATTTCCTTTTGTGATCTTTATAAAAACATAAATTTATCAAAATAAGTAATAATTAATCACACAGTTTAACCCACAAATCATGTTTATTAGCAATTGTTTATCATTTATTTTTTAACAAAAAATCAGTTTATTTTGAAAAAGAGAACACAGAAAAGTCCAATAAAGATAATATAATTATCTTTATAATATAACTCTTACACGGGCGGTGAGCTGCTGTGCGTGACCCCGAATGCAACCGGATGACATTTTTGCTAGTAAAACGCCTACGCGCCATCTCAGGTTTGACATCCTGTCAGAGTTGTGCATCTGAGCAATGACACCAGCAATTCTCCTCAGCAGTGTATTTGACTCTTTCCCAGATCCTCCGCTACTAGAGAAGATGACAGGAATAAATGAGGCTCGTTCAATTTATGTAACCCTTTCGAGGTATTTATTTTTCTTTCGCGATTCGTGGAACTCAAAGCAAGACTCGAGCGAGACCTTTGGAGTAATTGGAAGGAGCTTGATCACTAAATATGCAGACATCGACGAAAGTACGCTATGGTCTATCTCCATACAGGTCAGAGCACGAAATGTCTAGTCTGGCTTCAGTCTGTCGTTGTTGTGCGATTGCAAAAATATATAACATCTTTAATAGGGCTTAATTGTGGCTCAATTTGAATGTTGTGAAAAAACTTCACTTGGTTTGTTTGCAAGGAAGTCTCGAATTACGTGGTGTCTTATTAAAGGCAGCCCTCCGTGAGAACATGAGAATGACAAGGGAGATGGAATTTAATTCACCGCATTGGCACGTACCTGGAGCGTCAGGTGGAAACGAACCACCTCTCGCCAATATTGAACCGCGAAAAACAACATTGGACATTCTCGAATGTGATTTGTGTGTCGGGTATACTGTCAGCCATGATGATGCGCCCTTTACTGAGGCATGCTTAATTGAACTTTTGAGGACCGGTTCCATATTTTGTAGCAATATAAATCTCTCATCCCTCTCTTTCGTGAAACGCATTATTCGAATCTGTTTGCAAAGAGTGTTATGCCTCATATTGATATCAGCATCCGGTACATCGCTAAAGTAAGGCTCACATAGCTTGCGCGATTAGGAATATTCGTCGTATGCGGAGGTTATTGGATCTTTGATGCCGTGTCCGCGCTTCTGATGCTCAGATTGTATACTTGCCACAATGTTTCGTCATTGTTGAGGTCCGCTCCGATCAAACTATAAAGCATCGACCTGATCGACGTAGATAAAGGATCAAACCGGTCAACAGAGCAATCACAAGATATCTGGATGTGTGTCCATTTATGTTGAATGGATCTTGTTAGCACTATATATGCTACTTGAAGATCAATGTGTCCTATCACCGTAAGACGTGAGATGGAATTGATTAGTGATGCAACATTACTACGTATAGATTCCTTAATGAACAATTCATTACCTACGGGAGAACCCAATATTATCAACCCATCGACTCTCACAGGAACATGAAACCTTTCAAACAGAGCTTGAAGCGATTATGTGTTATTTCCATTAGAATACACCAAACATTTTCGTGCGTTTATAAAAAATTCCGTATTCTGGACCAAAATTTATTAAAATCTTGAATGCATTTTCTACTTCTCGCGAAGTGCCAATAAAATGTCCATCGTCAGCGTATCAATATTGATGAATTCCAGGTACTTCTTTTTTAACGCGAAGCAATAAAGGGTGTGTGACTGATGCAAACGCTGCCATTGAGAAGACATCCCCTTGAATAAAACCTTTTTGCGACATGATAATTTTGCTGCCTTTGGTAAGTAATGTCGGCTTTATGTATATATTTGAGATAGCCATTGAGAGTGCTGGGCATACTTTTGAGATGTTTGTAATGGCTGTTTTTCGATTAACACGATTGAGTGCGATATCTGCATCAATGGTCATGATGACTAAGCTAGGTTCCTTAGAGAAAACGTCTCGAAGTTTGTGAATCACACACGGTAGCTGCTCGCTGGCCCGCACACAATTGTAACGTTCCGCACATTCGTTGTGGACGTGGTTGAGTGACTTTTAGTATTGATTTAGATATAATTCTTCTAAGTACATCGCCAATTTCGATTAGACGTACTCCCTGTTTCTTACTCAATGCTATCAACCTACTTGCTGTGAAGGCCATCATCGAGCTTTCAGATACCTCTTGTGTAGAAATAAATCAGGCAAAATATGCCAAAGCTTCTGCTAGACGTTGAGATTCATCACCGAAACCTGTCAGCATCTTAAGCCATGCTCTTGCATCCATACCAGATGGGCTAGCACCACCCGTCACGCTCCTTGTCTCTGCCACTATATTGGCTCCGTCGATTACTTCAAACGAAATTGGATAAAGTCGTGAGATCCATGTAATGGTTCAGTTAATAACGCATCGTGACAAATTTCCGCTGAACCAATGTGTTTTTCAAAAAGAATCTGTCTTACTGTTTAATCAGCAATCATTTCTTCAAGATCCAGTGGTCTGCCACAACCTTGCTCAGATTCAAGTAATTTCATCGCTGCAGTAATTTTACCGCTGATGACGAGTTATTGGAGTTTTCTTGAGTTTATTTATGTTCGATTTACTGTAACATTGTAGTACTAGTTGACACATAACAACTGCATCTTTTAGAGATCGAGAGTTAGTGTAGGCTAGCTCGTATATGTTAAAAAGTTCAATTATGAAGCTCCTTGATCCGGGACATTTTGCCAATCGGAAGAGGTTTGGCTTCCATCTGATCACCTCATCAAACATTTCACCAATAATATCCTCAAAAGCATTTAGTGCACGGGTGGGCTCGTTATGAGTTACATTGTGTCGTTGCACGCCATTTATGATGAATCATACTTCTGGTGAATCAGATGATGTTCTGTTCTGAACAAGCACATATTCAACCGCATACTTATCAGAAATTTATGTGGGGTCAAGTTGTGCTCCGTTGTACGTTGCAAAGTTTGCCCCAAATGTGTTCAATCTGGTAAATGTGCTTGGTTGGCCAATTTGTTTCCACAGTTTTTGACTATGTAGTTGATGCATGGTTTATTAATCATGGAACAAATGCAACCGCGACATTTGGCCGCATTCCCATTACAAGAGCAACACTGCACGATATTTAAAGGTTTGCCACGCGTCATTAGAAAAAATCGTGTCAATAGTCGATGATTGCCGTCGATGATTGTCGTTTATGTCGATGGTTGTCATTGTATGTTATTTATATTGTATATATTTGTATGCTATTATCTCAGAAATGACATTTGATATTATTAAGAAAATCGTTTTAACCATTTATTAATAACAATAAATTGTTTATGTCTTAGCTATTTTATTTATTATGTTCGAAATCATTCATCCAGAACCTTCCGAGTGACGTTTCTGCCAGATTCAAATTACGATGTTTACGGGTGATAAAATCAAATTAAAAGGCGTTGCGCATTTTTAAATTAAATATCGTTTTATTCCATCACGTCTTTTAGGAATTTAAGTGGAGGTGAAAATCTGAATATAACTGTGTACATAAAAATTAATTAATGAGTTAATGTAATATACGCCTTGGATATTAAAGAAGTATTTACAATACTCAATATTAAAATATGTTCACTATTTTAGAATTTTTAGTCTTTATATTTTTCTTTATATAATAATCCATTGATTCCAACTTTGATTAGCGAAACACTATAAAGCTATTAAATTATTACGGCACACCCATTACAAAAAAATGAATATATTTTATTCAAAAAATACCTTCTTTTACAATTTTTTCGTGGCACCCCAGTAATCATATCACGACACACTAATTTGTGAGGCACAGTAGATGAAAACCACTGTTATAAGGAATATTCTGTGTTTTAGAGCCTTCAAAGTATAATCACCTGTTGTATCATTGTGTTTTATAAAACACTCATATTTATCATAAACATACAGTATTTTATAAATATGTTGATATATTCAGTAATAGAATTATGATAGGTCTTGTCCAGAATGAACCACTATGTTATCATATATTAGCGATTGTTCCTGTATTCAATACAGCGTATAGGACCAGTCTCATTATAACACAAAGTGTATTATCCACTTACATATTAACACCATTAAAGTATTTGATGACTATCTTCTGCACGTTGCTTCAATCTTATTTACAAGTCAATAGCGGTACGCTACATTTCAGTATTGATAGACCTTATCAGCTACTGATCAAATACCTACGTTTTACGTTTCGGTCATTTAATGTTGACTGGGATCACTCGGATAGTCTGCTTAATTGACAATTATCAGACGATTAAATTAGCAAACGATTGATATAAAATTAAATTAGCAGACGATTAGCAAACAATAAGCAGACGATTTTCAATTAAATCTAAACGAGAAACGTAGATATTGGATCAGTAGCTAATGAGGCCCAACAATACTGCAATGCAGCGTATTGCTATTGGCTTATGGATAGGATTAAAGTATCGTGCAGAATAAAAATAGTCATGAAAATTATAATAGTAGCAATGACTGCACAGGAATATCAACATAAATATAAATTTAAATTAATAAATGTAAATAAAATATTCATGAGCGATCAGGTAAAATTGAAAGACAAAATTATTTTGAATATTTTAAAATACAGATCAGGATGGATATATTTATTATAAATATAAATGTTTTAAACTTTATTAATTTAAGTTTGCACTTAAATTTTGATATTTTATTGCTAAATCATTCTTTTACTTAATTCCTTCAGAGCAATTTTGCTGAATAACAAGATGAAGACATTACTAAACCATGACTTTTTATAACAAATTCAAAATCCTCTGTACATAGGTACGCTAGTATTAATCATCTGCGCATAAATGACGTTATAACGATTAAAACGTAATCTCAATAATATGTCAAAATAATTTTGTACAATATGCAATATAAGATGTGTGGAAACGGAGACCCGCAAATCCAGTCATCGTCGTAAAATCATATTCATTACTTTACCTTCCTTCTCAAAGACGTTTGTTGGTGAGATATTAATCCTGGTATTGTGTATTTTGCAATTGATCGGTGATTGCTCTGAGACCTTTGCCTCCCAGCAGCGAAACAACGTCTTATCACAAAATACTGTTTCCATTCAGTAATAATGTCGTCGTTACAGCTTGGTTTATTCGATAAAGAATGTCTAGATCCATGCTAAAATATAATGCCGGAATATATAGTAGGGTTCTAGATCTTTGTTTAATGAATTTGTAAAACTGAACAAATAAATGTAAAATAAATAAAAGAATATAAAAATAAAAGAATATATTATTATATTTAATATATTATATATTATATGCAATGCTATATTATATAATATTATAATATATAATTATATTACATTATAACATTATATGTAACAGTATAATGTATTACTTAATGATGTGCTACATTGACAGTAATCTACACGGCCACGACCGGAGATACAAAGATGTGATACCAGATCGTACTAATTACGACCGTCAGCATCATTTAAAACAATATTCTTTTAAATTAAAATTAACATCTACTTTGCATTAATCAGGTTGATACTAATAAAATATCTCTTAATCTAATTAAGATACAAAATGTAACTCTGTTTATACACAAATAATTATACATTTATCAATTTATAAAAAAAGTAAAAGATGAATATAAATGTTTTTATGTATGCAGCCTACAAATGAAGTGATATCGCGATCATATGATTGTGTCAAGATCACTGACACTCAGCGGTTTTAAATACTTAATGCGAAGTCCACGAGATTCGTTAATAAAAAATCACTGTTAATTCTGTCATTTATTAACGAAGGCAAAACATCAATTTCCATCTTCCTAACCGTGCGAGAACTTTGTATCTCTCTGCTGTAGGCTATATTTTTAAAGTTTGACAGTACATTGGAGATATCGTTGGTATTGTTAAAAAGCCTACACATTTTACATTACAGTCAAATGTCTGATACCTTATTTTTTATCTCAAATAAAACTGAGAGTAAAAATTGTTGAGTTAAAGTTCTTGAGTCTTTTTAATGTATAGGTTGAATCAGATAATAAAACAGCATTGCCTATGTACTCTATTTACTTATTGATTATTAATCATTAATTAACATCTATTAATTATTAATTTAAGAACTAATTAATTATTTATTATTAATTAATCATAATTATGAATAATTTTTTTATTCATTATGTTCACTGAAATTTTAAAGTCGACAGATTGCTAAATCCATGTTTCAGCTTCAAAGTTCACATGGAATGTCGATGTGCTAATATATCCAAAAGGCTATATGCGTAATTTTATTATGCCATTAATACTTTACAAGATGAATGTCGTTTATTTATTAGACAACCATTCACACAGATGGTCATTGATCTATCATATAAGCTTTGAACGAAGTTATATATAAGCGCATTCCGAAACTTTTTTGCATTACCACTTACATTGTCTACAGCAATATTAACGGATGCGCTAAGATGCATTTTAACAAATGTTTAAAACAATTCATTTTTTGGCGTATTTAAATCATCCTACTCATTCAAGTTAATATTATTGGCTGATATACATAAAATTTAATTCAAATGTAAATGTTGCCACATTTTATCAAACTTTTATATTTTGTTCGTTATCTTATTTATGTTGTTGAATATAAACGTAGCCAATATAATTTATACAATTTATAATTTATTCGTTTTTATTTCTGATGATGCTAGCAGAAGCCAGTAAAATATAAAAATAGATTAGTGTTTTATAACCCTTCTCAAAAAATGTGAATGATAAAATAAATGTTATCTATAAAGTCTCTCAAAAATAACAATTAATGAATAATTGATCTGGGTTTTTAACTGAATAAATAACATTTAAATGACATATAACTTTAGAACATTTATTTAACATTTTCAATATATATTTGATATTTTAATTGTTAAATAACATTTCAATAAAATAATATTGTCGACTTCACAGGTCTCGCGTTTTTCATAAGTTGAACAAAGTGTACGTTTTGTTTCTGATGATGCTAGCAGTAGCTAGCGAAATATAAAATCCTGATTTAAAATTCTGAAAATAAATTATTGGTTGTTTGTCACTTAAATATATCACTAATATATTTAAATATATCGCTAATATATTTAAATATAATATATATTAGCGATATGTTTAAATATATATTTAAATATATCGCTAATAGTGAATGAACCTTTCCTTTACAAATGGTGAACATCCAATAAATTTTAGTTCTGTATGCTTCTGATATGCGAATTGCTTAAGAGATCACCCTGTATTTATATATTTACAGTCTCTTTGTAACTTATGACCATTATTTTATGTTAATTCCAGTTAATCAAATGGATTTAGCGTTAATTAATATTAATTATGTATTCATTGAGATTTTTAGTAAATTATAAATCAATACATAGTATTTGCTCCAGTAAGGCGACAATTTAAATGATAATTCAATTAGTACAAAGAGACGCTATGTTAAATATTAACGTAGGAAAACAAAGATCGTAGTGAACGTGGCACTCCAATTGCAGCAGAATGCAATATAAAGTAAAAAAGCGCAATTGTTTGACAGATTGTAACCAGATTTTATAAAATTTTAATTAAAAACGTTTTATTTTGTACTAATCATTTTGCTTATAAACATTTCTTAGACCCTTAATAAATTTAAGTGTAAACAACTATACAACAGTATATAGTATATACTATACAACTATATACTAAAATATAGTATATTATATAAAAAATATAAGTGTAAGGCTTTTTTAAAAGCCTTATAATATAAGGCTTTTTTAAGTGTAAACAAAGATCACCGTGAACGTTTAAAATATTATAGAGTATATTCGAGTTATTTGCACATACACCAGGGTCATTAAACACTTAATGATAATAAAAATATAATGCTTAGCAGGTTTTTTATAGATTATATATTAATCAATTATTATATAATAATTATAATTGTCATATAATATTATATAATCATATATAATATATATTATATATAATATATAATATATATTATATTAAATATATTATATATCATATATATTATAATATCATAAGTAATTAAATAAGTAATTATCATGAGTAATTAAAGTTATATTTAAGTTATAAGTTATATATAGTTATATATAAATATATTTAATATATTTATATTTAAGTTATAAGTTATATTTATTAAATATAACTTATAATTTAACTTTATTTGTAACTTTAATGGATCCATAATCCATAAGGCTTATAGATCACTTTGATGATTAATTGATTTTACATTCACACCTTGATGATTAGTTGATTCTGCATTCACACTTCGATGATTAATTGATTGTACATTCAAAATTTAATGTTTTGTGAAAGATGAGGAAATTTTCGTACGACAATTTGATTTTATATAAAACTCACTGGTTGTCGCATGTATTCTAAATATCAATTGATTAACAGAAAATTAATTTTATTTGCCAAATAAGTATTTGATACTTATATGGCAATATACTATCTTATCGAAATATGAATTTCAAAGTATCAAATAGACTATCTTATCGAAATGATTATATTGTGATTTATCTAATGATAAAATTATTACTTTATGAATTGCAGTTAAAACCATAAGCTATTAATTGTGATTTAAATTTAAAGTTAATATTAATTAAAGTTAATTATTAATTAACTTTAATTAATTAACTTTAATTCATTTTGTTGATTTAGCAATCGACAAAATTTACACAAAATATTTTTTTAATTAAATGAAACAGCCCCATAAATACAGTACATCTTTAAACCATTAACAACCACATAAATACAGTACATCTTTTGACAACTTTTGACCAACATTTTCATATCCATGTTGCAATTAGATCCATGCTAAAATCAAATCTATGTTGTTAATACTTGTCTGTGAAATCAGCAGTTTGAGTGTTAAATAACAACATGGATCCAGTTGTTAATAACAACTGTCCAGGATTCCATTGGAATACGAAATATGTAAAAAGCTGATGTCGGTATTTAAGTGGACAACAACCAATGATCAGCATACTATTCGACACGACTAGACGCCAGAAATGAGCGGCAGCGCTCATCAATAGTATGAGCAATATCGATAGCATGTTGGCTGTCTGTGTGACCTTTGAAAAAGAGAGCATTTCCTAAATATTGCTTAAGCCCAGTTGCAAAAGGGTCGTAAACTGCAAATTTGCTTATCAACTGCACATTGATACACGACTTTCAGTCGCCATGTCACTTCTAGACGACCACTTTAGCATCGAAATGATGAGTACCCGGCAACACTTATCAGTAGAATGAGGTACACACTGGTCGTTTCGGTTGCCTGTGTGACATTGTGAATAAAGGCGTTTCCGACACCTTGCTTAATTGTCTGAGGCTTTCGCTCTTAACCAGATCGAATTGCTGTGCGGACCATCCTTAAACACTAGGCAGATGTTGTTGCTGAATTGTCGCTGCACTCGTTGGATCCTAAATAGATGCGGCAGGTATAATAGTAGTGCACGGATGTGCTGAGTAAACAACGGTCCAGGATTTCTTACGAAATACGGCATTTATACTAAATGGTGTTGATTGATAGACTGGACTTCGATTGACGACTTTCAGTCACCATGTCACTTCTAGACGACCACTTCAGCATAGAAATTATGAGTACCCGGCAACACTTATCAGTAGAATGAGGTACACACTGGTCGTTTCGGTTGCCTGTGTGACATTGTGAATAAAGGCGTTTCCGACACTTTGCTTAATTGACTGAGGCTTACGCTCTTTACCAGATGAAATTGCTGTGCGGACCATCCTTAAACACTAGACAGAGGTTGTCGCTGAATTGTCGCTGCACTCGTTGGATCCTTAATGAATACGGCATGTATAATAGTATTGCACGGATGTGTTGAGTAGACTTTGGTCCAGGATTGTGAGTTAATATTTTATATTGCATTTATCCTATGTATGACTAAGAATAAGGTTACAATTTAATTCCTAAGCAGTTGATGATAAAATCAAAAACTTTGCAAACAGCGATAGTTGCAGTTGCTTCGCTTATTTGTTTATTTAATTTTGACTTTTAGAATTATACATTTTAAAATCTAATGGAAATGTTTACTTAAAATTTCAAAAGTTTCAATACTTGTCTGTGAAATCAGCAGTTTGAGTGCTAAATAACAACATCACAATTAATGATAGGATTAAGACCTTTTGAAATGCGAAATTGCAACGACAGTCTGCAAAGATGATCCGATAACTTTACAACTATGTTGTATCAAATAAACAGATCCAACATGATATCGGATCTGGGTGTTTTGAAGCACAACGATCACGCATATGCTACTTTTATCATAAGTCAATTAAATTTCTAGACTAAATTGGGCTTAAATTGAATAAAAGTCATCGTTTATAAACTCCAATTATTCTATACTTTTAGATTTTATACCTTCGTAAAAATTTTCTATTTTTGAAAAGGGGTTATATATAAAGTCTATAATTATAGAATAATAAAACATTAAAAATAATTTAATTATCTTAAAATTATTTAAAGATAATTAAATGGTGTTTTTATGGTGCATCACAATATATCATGGTGATGCACGAATGTGCTGAGTAGACAACGGTCCAGGATTTCTTACAAAATTCGGAATTTATATAAAATGATGTTGCTTGTTAGACTGGACTTTGATTCACAACTTTCGGTCACCATGTCACTTCTAGACGACCACTTAAGCATCGAAATGAAAAGTCCCGGCAAAATTCATTAGTTGAATGAAGTACCTACTGGTCGTTTCGGTTGCATGTGTGGCATTGTGAATAAAGGCGTTTCCGACACTTTGCTTAATTGTATGAGGATTACGCTCTTTAACAAATCGAATTGATGTACGGATCATCCTTAAGCACTAGACAGAAGTTGTCGCTGAATTGTCGCTGCACTCGTTGGATCCTCAATGGATACGGCAGGTATAATAGTAGTGCACGGATATGCTGAGTAAACAACGGTAAAGGATTTCTTACGAAATGCGGCATTTATACTAAATGGTGTTGCTTGATAGACTGGACTTTGATTCACGACTTTCAGTCACCATGTCACTTCTAAACGACCACTTCAGCATCGAAATGTGTGGCATTATCAATGTGTTGCCTGTGTGGCATTATCAATGAAAGCGTTTCCGACACTTTGCTTAATTGACTGTGGCTTGCCCACTTTACCAGATCGAATTGTTATGCGGGCCATTTTCAACACTAGGCAGATGTTGTTGCTGAATTGTCGCTGTACTTCTTGTATCCTCAATGGACACGGCATGTATAATGGAGGAGCACGAATGTGCTGAGTAAACAACATTCCAGGATTTCTTACGAAATGCGGCATTTTTATAAAATTTTGTTGTTTGATAGACTGAACTTTGATTCACGACTTTCAGTCACCATGTCACTTCTAGACAACCACTTTATCATCGAAATGATGGAGTACCCGGCAACACTAATCAGTAGAATAAAGTACTCACTGGTCGTTTCAGTTGCCTGTGTGACATTGTGAATGAAGACATTTCCGACACAATTTATAAGTTACTCCGAAATCACTGTGTAATGTAAATGTAGCATACAAAATATTATTTTTTGAATTTTCGACTGTCAACATCCCTCACATTTCTTTTTTGAGCTGCGAAATGAGATTACATTTCGTTTTTGAAGATGATATGATATCGATATTGATTTAAAAATAATATAGGCTTGGTAGCAATATCGGAATATCAGCTTGACAATAATATCGGAATATCGGATTAATAATATTGGAATATTGGCTTCACAACAATACCCAATTGACAATAATATCGGATCGACAATAATATCGGCTTGAGAAAATAAACAATATTTTCTTGGTAATATAATTATTTCTTTCGATAGAGATTATTTTATAAGTTTTTAATTATTTATTTCTACAATAAATATATGTTCCTTTTCTAGCGAAAGGGAAATATAATTTTGGAAGGCAAGCATATGCCCAAATTACTAAAGAAAATTTAGGCATACTAGAATCCAACCAGCGATAACTCGGCTTTTTGGTATGATTGATAAAAATGGATTAAAAATCTCAACAAAATAATGGACAATATTAAAGACTTTTATATTCTTTTTAAAATGCTTTTATTTTGATATTTCGTAGCAATATTCAATATCAACAAATTAATGAATTATTGTAAATTAATTACTAATAAAATTAA
Source organism: Pomphorhynchus laevis (assembly GCA_012934845.2). NCBI lineage: Eukaryota > Metazoa > Acanthocephala > Palaeacanthocephala > Echinorhynchida > Pomphorhynchidae > Pomphorhynchus > Pomphorhynchus laevis. The sequence goes on along the minus strand of WNNJ02003581.1, from coordinate 28,901 downwards.
AAAAATGCAAATAAATTGAATTGTCAAAATTTAGAAACTCTTTTGATGAAGTATATTGAATATTAACGTTTTAGTATATACTAAAATTGTATATACTAAAATATAGTATATACCCAATACTAAATTTTAGTATTGGGTCCATTGTTATTTAGTGTCTACATCAACGATATCCCGGAATTTATTGATTCTCGGATGCTTTTATATGCAGACGATTTGAAAATCTGGCGGGCAATTTGTTCACCCAATGATATAGTTAAACTGCAACGGGATATCGATGAAGTCGAAAATCGGGCTCTGTTCAATAGGTTGATTGTAAATATATCAAAATGCAAACATTTACGTGTTCGTGGCGGAAATGCTCAATCTTTAGTTAATTATAGCTTTCAAAGCAGTGATATAGAACGAGTGAGCAAATATAAGGACTTGGGAGTGTGGATAAACAGTGATTTGAGTACCGTCACACATACTGAACACGCTTTTTCAAATGCGTTGGGATAATCGTTCAACTTCGACGCACTTTCATTGCACTCAATCAATTTGCCCTACGTCCGCTAATCGTTGCTCATGTGTTGATCCGTCTTCTAAATGCTGCGCCGTGTGTGTATCCCCAAAATTCAAAAGAACATATTAGTTCAGAGAGGGTACTTCATAGAGCTACCAAGCTAGCACCGCAACTGAAAGTTTTGTCGTACCCTGATCGATTAAAAGCACTTAGACTTGAGACTGTCACGTGGACCCGCCGGTACATCGATATGAGTATGGTCTGGCAAATTCTTAATGATTTGGATCATCCACTTCGAGATTGTCTTCAATTGCACTCATCCAATATCACCCGAGGCCATGGTTTAACCCTGCGACGTGAAAGGATAAGAAAATCACGAGCTGTCCAATTTGATCGGCGAGTTGTATCTCTGTGGAATAGGCTTGGAGAGTCAACAGTGTGCAGTAGCAATATCAACGAATTCAAAAAGAAATTACGGATGGAGGATGCCATGGGGAAAGCTGCTTTTCCGTATTTGTGATACTTTTATTATATTTGCTTTTTTTCTGCAGTGAACCAGCCAATTAAGCCATGCTTTTATGTGCTGTTGAAACATTAATAATAATACTGAACCATTCTATTTCGTGACGTTTTTATGATATTTTTTGAAAGTACAGGAATATTAATTTTATATTAAAAACAAAAGTATTTTTAATTATTTGTCTTGTAACAAATACATTCGTGTATATTGTAATACGTATGGTAGCAATATTGTATACGACATACAATAACTTATACCTTCTCCCTCGATAAGCTAAACTCAATTTTTGACAAAAAAAACTTATTTTTGGTAAAAGTTGAATAACATCAAAGGCTTTTACTTGTAAAAAACCTAACTTTACATATGAGATTAAAAATTGTGTAGTTCATAGGCCGTATAAAATTATTTTCCTTTTGTATAAATATGGATGTTTCCCGTCGAAATATTATCATACTCTATATTCAAAGTATTGATAATCAATACTTTCTATTGAAAATACGCAAAACTCATTTTATGGAGAAAATATCAATTTAATCATTGCTGACAAACTAAGTTAAAATAAAGATAATTTAAGGATGCAAATGTAGAAATAGAAAAACTGTCGCAATCCATTTGCAATTTAACCCTTAACTGATTCTTGCTTATTGACGGTCATCACAAATATGTAGACTTCAAGAGCTTAGATATTCTTTGTCACTGTATCTGCACCTGTTAACGTTCATGCTTAAGGTGATGTTAGTGCTAATCATTTTCCACCACACAGTACACTCCAGCTGTCATAAAATTCGATACTTCAATTTACAAAGTCGAATCAGCTGTTTTCGCATTTTCCGAACATCAAACAATGCATCATCGAACTTTTAATCACTCTATGATTGCAATTGGCTCCTCATATGTTAATGAATATCGTGATTGCTCGAGTCATAACAACAATCAAATTAATCTATCAATTTGTAATCTCCAAATTCTAAATTCTAATCCACCTAGTAATGCGTTTTCAACTACATTGTATCTCTGATTCAAATAGAATTCAGCGTTCGTTCTTATCCGCACGATACTGATTCCAATCTCCTTCCCGTGTATCTTTTGCCTCATCAATCATCCACATAGTCCACAATCTCACTTTCTTAGGCTTCATTTCGATGATCACATTTCCCTTAAACCCTTCGTCCGTGACAAGGTCAGCTCGTCTAATTTTATTCTCCGTGACATACGCAGTATCCGCCCCCTATCGACTTCCGTTCTCATATATATCATCTTTCATCGCTTCTCTTTCCTAAAATTGATTACTGCCTCAGCCTTTTCGCCAATTCTCCAAAATCCATCATCCTACCCCTACAACGCATTATCAGCTCCGCCGTTCGAGTGCTCCTACGTCTCCGTCGCTTTGACTACACATCCACATATCTTGCCCAACTCTCCTTGCCTACCATCAACATCAGCATACAACTCCGCCTTCTTCTCGTAACTTTTCGTCTCATCGTTGTCGGCTCCCCATCGTTCATCAACCTCCCTTTATTAGGTTACACTTGTCCCACATCTCTATCACTGCGTTTCCGTAATTCCCTCTTACTCCACAGTCCCAATTACTCCAACAATCACGGTCTCTGATCATTCCTCGTCGCCGCTTCCCTCGCCTGGAATCAGCTCCCTCTCTACGTTTCCCGCGCTCCATCCCTTATCACGTTCAAACAACTCCTCCGTTTCCACTTTCTACACACATAATTTAGACTTTTGTTTTTTCTTCGTGGTCATGTAAGCGTGCGCCAGCACGCATTTTCCACTTAAAAATAAATCTATTTTTTATTCAGGGTCCAATTTCTACAACTGAACCTACACCTGTTAACGAGCATGCTTACAGTGATGTTACTGCTAATCATCTTACCGCAACAGGGTGCACTCCAGCTGTCACCAAATTCAATACTCCGATTCCCAACGTCAAATAAGCAGTTTTCGCATTTTTCGAACATGGCACAATGCATCCTTGAACTTTTAATCACTCTATGACTGCAATTAGCTCCTCATATGTTAATGAGTATTGTGATTGCTCGAGTCCTAACAACAATCAAGTAAATCTATCAATTTATAATCGCTAATTCGGACTTATAGTCCGCAAAGATCTGCGGACTATAATGTTAGCAGATCTGCTTCAAAGCATCATATTCTGAAAACTATAAAATTAAGCTTTGTTTGTACTCTTGGTATATTTCTGATTCATATATGTGGATCAATAACTAACCAATTGTATTCAATTTACTAACAAATTCTATCCAATGATTTTTTAAATGATTTCTGATTAATAATTATTGGAGCTGGATCAAAGAAAAGTTAACATCTTCAGAAGATGCTAACATCTTCTGCTAGCATCTTCTGAAGATGTGATTCAGAAGATATAATTTTCTGAGGATGCTAATAGAGGATAGCTAAATATCAAAAATAATTTCTTCTTTTCTTTGATCCAGCTCCATAAATTCTTTATCAATAATGGATCATTATCAACTATTTAAAATAATTTGTGTATTGAAGACAAAATATTGCTTTATAGTACAATCTTTTGACATAGAAGATTAGAGCTCTTCGTTAGTATGCACACTTGAGGATCCCGTATGCTCGTCGTGGTTTGACGCCCTTCCAAAACCGCCGTGACCGGAATCAACGACATCCATGGTGTCCACATCACTCATATCCTCAAAGTCTTTGTCATCGCCGCCATCCGAAATCTTATCATCTGTGGGCTTTCCCGACGCACGCATTTTCTCCATTTCTTTGTCGTCAATATTTTTCTTGACAGTCCGCTCCTTCTTTGACGTCTCAACTATGGCGTCCGCGGTCTGTCTCGCCAAATCAATATCATCAGTGATCAGGAAGTCACCAAAAATCGTGCCCGACATGACTTGCCGCACGTCGATCCCTATTAAACCAATGTCCTTGAATATTCCTATCGTATGATCCTCGACATACTCCGGGTTTGGAATTTGTTTTGCAATCCAGGGTCCCCTGTAGTTGGGATTATCAATAGTACGCGGCACCCACTTGCCCATGTATGCTGGGTTCGTTTTCATTGGGGCGGACCAGTCACCGTCGGCTTCATCGTCTAAATCATCTGGCTTTGTTGCTTCAATGTCCTCTATGAGACAATTATCAGGAATATCCCAATTATCAGGAATTTTGTCGTTGGGATCAACAATCCACTCTCGGTCATCCCAATCCGACGGCTTGGCATCAGACGGGTAAGCGATTTCGCGTGGTTGCAGAATTGGCCAGTCGTCGGTTAAATTTCCCGCTTGAACGGACTCGTTGTCGATCCTTACTTCGTATTACCGATTAGACGCATAGAGATGCAACGTGTAAACGTGGGTGAACACGTCGTCCTTGCACTTAGGGCTCGATTTACAATTATAGTTTGTAACATTGTGATTTATGATAACGTGCACGATTGCTTCTGAAGACCACAGATATCGGGACCAAACATGATGTAATATGGTGTATAGTCTGTAAGCGTTTCCTGGCTGGTTCATGAACTGAAAAGCTTCACGCAACCGCCTCCGCAATCAATATCCTGTTCGAATGTCACCGAAAATTGTACGACGAGATCGTGATCCTCAGTGCTGGCATGAGTCGCAAACCGTTTAGACATCCAATGAAAACGGGCATTTTTAGTTGTTTCCAGTCCGATAGACTTTGATTTATTGGAGTATTTCTTTGTGGCAACTACAAATTTGCCTTGTGGCTTGTCCGACTTTGAAGGGATAACTCGCGGGAGATCGAATGCGTTCGCAAGAGTGTCGTCTGCACGGTGCGGCTATGTTCAGCCCAGCTCTAATGCCATTATCATTTATCTGACAAGTATGTATCGACTCTAGATGTTGTTCTTGATCATCATATGTCAGACTGGATGAAGGCATTTCAATTAGATTAAGACGTTTGATTGACGGGGAAATCATATCGTCGCAGGCTGGAGGCACTACGGAATGAAAAGGCATAACTCCAACAGAACTCGTCATGCCTGATAGATCAGTAGAGTCGTTAGATATGTTGATCACAGGTTCGTCGTTAGAGAAAAATCGCATTTCTGGATCATCACATGGTCCCAATTCCTTCTCCAGAAGAGGTCGCCCAATATCGTCCAAGCTCTTAAGTATTGCTTTCGCGTTACCTCGCATGAGGGCTATTGCAGCTCGCTGAAACAACTGTGATACCGCCCTGGAGTATGGAACACCGTTCCGCTGTGACATGGATCGGGATATATTCCGAATCAGTTTTTCCCTAGTGCTGTTCCACTCTCCGTAGGTTTCGATCACTGCTGCCGCGAAGCTATAACCGCTGTCCTCCATCTTGCGCCTATATTTCCTATCTTTAACGGATACCGCATATTTGTTAGCTGCATATGCGGGGATGCGTGCTGCCATTTTGACGACTGAATTTTGTTGTGGATTCGTCACCGCAAAATCTACAGCTTGTGGGGGATCGCCATGAAAGAGAATGTCCGCTGGCCTTTCGCGTAAGTTTCTGATAAGATGAGATACTTCGCGGGCTACTCTCATACCAGCAGAGGTAGCAGTTTGGAATATGGTGTCCCAAATACCTTCATGCCGGATGCTAAGTAATCCACCCAATTGACAAGTTAAAGCGTGGTAACCGTACTTATCTGCAGGTCTTAGGCAACGTCTACATCGGTAATCATCACAGTGAAATGACAAGCCTAACCAAAGGCGTAGTAAAGCACAGAATTCATTTGGGGCCAAGCACATACCAGTTATCTTGTTGGGTACTGCCTGCAACCACGAACATTCGTGTGGGCACGATACTGCCAAAAGTCTTGACGCATTAAAGGAGTCTGATTCCATTATAAGGGTTTCTCTGGTTCGGTCATTAATGAATTTCGAAAGATAACCTTGTCTACTGCGCAGCTTATCCACATTGTCGTCTGGAGGTACTTGAATAGATGCCATGGCGTTCACGTAGCCAGGAAATGAGTTAGGATCGAGCGACAAACGATCTGCGACCATATGAACCCCGGCAACGAAAGCCGGTCCAGAGTGCTGCTTACAACTGCGTAAACCCGATCTCCCAATTTCAGAGGTAAGCAGGCTTGTTGCCATGACTTGAAGTTAGTTTGGACTGCTGTAATTGCGATAAACGCATCCCTGATCGAACTATCGAACAACCGAAAAAACTCTTCGGCAAAAACCGGATCAACTGTGCGCATGATATGATTGACGTGGCTGGAGGACGCACATGAGCGCAATAAGGTAAAGGCAATTTGCGGGTCTGGTAAAAATTCCAGACTTTCTAGATCGCGCTGAAGTGGTGGAAGAATATTTTCAATTAGAAAGTGGGAGCAAAACTCTTCCGACCCCACTGAAACTCCGAGAAGAGAGAAACCGCCAGTTGAATTTATGTTTGGCACGCATGAACATATTTCCTTGATTGTAGTTGTCGACTCTGCGAACCCAATGACTTCAGACTTCTTCCAGTTAACTGTCATTCCAATGTCAGAAAAAGCCGTTGAAATGAAGAGGAGAAATTCAGATACAGCAGCTGTAGTACCCGCCACGATTCCATCATCCAAGTACCATTGATTGAAGAATATACCATCGACACCACTAATAGAAACTATTATGGATTGTATTGCGAGGCAAAATAGAAAAGGTCCGAGGGGATCGCCGTGTTAAACACCGCACGCCGATTGAGGTGGTTCCAATTGACCGAACCGTAGACAGAAATTCTGGCCGTAACACAAACGAACCCAATTTGAGATTTCAGGGTAATATTGTTCTACGACATTAATGATAGACACGCGATCAATGCTTTTGAATGCGTTGTTAGATCTAGTTTTATCAAAACCCAGTCTTTATCTTCCCAATGAAGATTTTCTAACCGTCTAACCTGTTGCAAGATCTGCTCAAGATTTGTGTATTTAAAATTTAATAAAGACCTTCGTCAAAAAAGATTCGGAATGATGACATACGGATTAGCCTGATCCTGATTAGCATTAATGTTCACATGCGGATAAAACATTCAGATACATAAATAAACTCTAACTTATCGAACTCACTGCTTCCATTTTGACTTAAAACTGAAATGTTTGATCCGTTGGAGAATATTTGTCAATAGAATTGGACAATATTTACAGTAGAATTGGACATTTTCTAAAGGTGCTAAAAATTCCTTTCTCTCTTTGATCCAGCTCCAATAATTCTTTATCAATAATGGATCATTGTCAACTATTTAATAACTTTTACAAAATTTTCTCTTCCAAAATAGAGAATAATAATTCATTGTTGAAATATTAATATGAAGTATTTTAATTCAAAATTTTATTAAATAGTCTTGGCAAGCTAATGTCTTAACTGTCCGCTCCCATTTCTTTTTAATAGCGATCCATACCAAACTCGGAATTTTCATAAACATCTGGAATTATCCTTACCAAAACATTCCTGTCAGTAAACCTTCCTCATTGGAGAAAGGTTTAATGACATAACAGTTTACTGACATACCACTCCCCGCTTCACACACCTACCATCCTACGTCGCCCTTGGAGAAATCGTGACTTCCCCTTCTCCGCTCCGCGTTACTTAAATCGTATCTATCTTCTCACACAATAACATTATCCTTTCCTCACGATCTTGCCTTTCTTTTCGACTCTGAACTCACATCCACTCTCGATCTTCTCTTGCTCTTCAAGCCTCACCCTCACCGTCGCTTGCACCGTGCCACAGTATTTGACATCCAATGCCTACTCTCAAAGGGTCGACTCAGTCATGCTTTTCGAGCCTATCACCGCAGTCTCAGACGTGATATCCGCTCGCTCACTCCGTTTCCGTGATTCCTGTCTTGCTCTTCGCCGGTCTCATTTCACCCTACTACGTATCAAATGCAACTCCTGGCAGCATGAAATCAACACTTCATTAAACTCCAAGTCTCTCTGACATACTATTAACTCGACCATTTCTCGCTCTTCTTCGTCATGCAACATCAAAACAAATGATTATTCGTAATTTATTCAGACCAAAGTATCCACGCTGTTCTCACACAGCCTCGTATCCATTCCACCTCACGGCTACACGCCTCGCCTCATCCTCCCAGAATTCTTTCATATTTTACCTGTCTCACCTGCCGAAGTTTCATCTGTCCTCATGTCCTTGCCCAACAAAACCTCACCTGCCGATCCCCTGCCTACCCCATACTTAAATCCATATACTCATCGATATCCCCTATCCTCACCACCTTGTTGAACTCGTCCATCCGCCGTCGTATCTTTTTATCTTACTGGAAATCCACCATCGTTCGTCCTCTCCTTAAGAAATAATCGCTCGACACCTCACTTCTTTCTAGTTATCGCCCCATTTCACTCCTCCCTACTCTTCCCAAGCTCTTAGAGCGCTTTATCTTAACACAAATCAACGTTTATCTATCTTCATCTAATATGTACCCTCCTTTCCAATCCGCTTTCCAATCTAATCACTCCACAGAAATCGCCCGCATGAAAGTTTACAACGACCAACTCATTTCTCGTGACAAGGCTCTATATAGTGTTCTCATCTCCCTCCACCTCTCATCCGCCCTCGACATCGTCGACCACTCCATCCTCCTTTCTCGCCTTCGTTGTGATTACGGATTTTCTTCCTCATCCGTAGCATAGTTTGCCTCATTTCTATTCGACCATTCTTTTCGAGTCTGTTCAAATTCATCATCCTCTCCTATCCTTATTTTCTGCGGGGTCCCATAAAGTTTAGTCCTAGGAACCCTGTTTTTCTCTCTTGTACTCGGCGATCGCTCTCCGTTTATCAAACCTTACTCCTTTAACGTCATGCAATACGCCGATTACATCCTCATATATGCTCATGCATCCGTCCGTCGCATACATGATGTCGGCATTTCTGCCTCGAACTGTCTTTCTTCTATCTACAAACGTATCTCCCATCTTCGTCTTGTTCCGAACCCAGACAAGTCTAAAATATTGTGGATCCCCCCGTCAACCTAACATATCTCCTCTCCCTGTATCTTTTGCATAATTAATCATCCCCGTAGTCCACAATCTCACTTTCTTAGGATTCCGTTTGATGATGACCTTTCCCTTAAACCCTTTGTCCGCGTCAAGGTTCGCTCGCCTAACTTAATTCTCCGTGACATCCGCCGTATCCGCCCCCGTATCAACTTCCGTTCCTGTATGTCTCTTCTTTTATCGTTTCTTTTCCCTAAAATCGATTACTGCCTTAGCCTTTTCGCCAATTCTCCAAAATCCATCATCCTACCCCTACAATGAATAATCAACTCCGCCGTTCGAGTGCTCTTTCGTCTCCGTCGCTTCAAACACACATCCACAAATTTTGCCCAACTCTCCTGGCCCACCATTCACATCCGCATCAAACTCCGCCTTCTCGTATCTTTTCGTCTCATCGCTGTCGGCTCCCATCGTTCAAAACCCTTCCTTTCTTAGACGACACTCGCCCCACCTCGCTATCGCTGCGTTCCCGTCATACCCTCTTACTCCACGTTTCCAATTACTCCAACAACTACGGTCTCCGATCCTTCCTCGTCGCCGCCCCACTCGCCTGGAATCAACTCCCTCTCGACGTCCGCCACGCTCCCTCCTTTATCACATTCAAACACCTCCTCCGTTCACACCTCGACAAGTTATTTACATTTTTGTTTTGTTGTGGTCATGTAAGCATGCGCATTTGCCACGTTAAAAAAATATTTTTTTTTCATTTCTCCTGCAAACAAGAATTGAGAGAAATCATTAAACTCCCGTGAAAGATATCTCTCGTAAAGTCTATTCAGATACATTGGTGACATTTTAAAATGTGTAACATATCTTTGAAAGATACCTGACTTGCTTTCAGGTTTAAAATGCATCTGTTTATACAATTTGAAAGAGGCTGCCTAGTATTCCTTCGCTGTTAATTGAACTTATTTCTTCAGCTGATGTATCATCTATCGTTTAGAATTAAATAGGGATGTTAAATAGAATTAAAAAAGGTGGAGTGGACCAAGAAGTCTTAGAAGACGGGGTTTAGAGGCATTGTTATGAACTGTGGGGGTTATGCATAGGTTTATGCTATTGTTGTAGAGTTGATTCAATCTAGAACTCTGATAACCATGTAGGCCGAATGGATTAGGGGATTTCAAATCTCCAATATAGTGGTATTGAATTAAATTTACTTATTAAGTGGTATTGAGCATTATTCCAATATTAACATGGCTGCTTACCTTTATGGCCATCATTAAGTAGCCATATCACTTTATGGCTATAGAGTTTTTCCCATATGCCTGGCGGGCTATAGTTTGCATTATGATTATTAGGTGTATGATATGTTGAGGATGGACTTGTTGAGGGAAGTGATGCATTAAGAGCTTAGAGAGCAGATGTGGTTGCAGGATGGTTGTTTTATTTATTACATCTTAATCATTATTTCCTACATGCCATGCAAATTAATTTCATCCTACATTGTTTAGAATCAAATGAGGTAGTAAATACTTCAAATGCCGAACTTCAAATGCTGTCATCCTTTCAGGGCAAAGAAAAATCGGTCATTCATGTTGAACAAACTACACCAGCTGTAAACAAAGGAAGGGTATGGCGCAACACTCTATTGCAACCTACACGAAACGCTGGATCGACATACCATCAATTGGGTGAAATCAGAGGTAGCGATTCGAGTGGGGCCATCGATAGAAAACAGAAGGCCAAAAATAAGAATAAATCAAGAAATTATTTACCTTCAAATGGTCAGAGCATTTCTTTGGACAACGCTCCTTCTACAAACTACCGTTCGCATCCAGATAGGTCTTGCAATATCCTATTTAGTGGTATCGCTGAATCAAAGGCCAGTAACTCACAAACACGTATGAATGATGATGTGTCCAGCCTCCGTACTGTGTTCTGTCAGTTACTCTTAGAAGGTGATAAGAAGCTAGCTTCTACTCTGAAGGTTACAAAGTTGTTTCGACTTGGAAAAAAGGTGGTAGAGAAACCAAGATTGTTGAAAGTTGTATTATCTTCCGCAAAACATGCAGACCTTTTGCTCAAACGTGGTTTTCGACTTAAAGATTATCCACATCGTATTCTTAAGGATCTGAGTCTCGAAGATCGTTTAAAGTTGAAAGAAGCAAAAACAGTATTACGAAACCGGCTATCTGAAGGTGAAACGAACTTATGCATACGAAATTTTCAGGTTGTCAGGTGGCACCCAGTAGTTCGTTGGAATCCCATAACGATCAACAGCGTCACTTAGCAGTATCCAGTTTGAATTTTGCTAGTTCGTCTGGAAAAGGTAGTTTCAACAGTCATTCATCGCAACTCTTCAATAGCGTTAGTTTCAATTCTGATCTGGGACACTTAGTTTCATTCAACAAATTATTCACCGTTCCTAGTAATCCCTTACCACAACCCACACGCTATTTATCGATTGGGTATTCTAATCTTCGTAGTTTGCCTGCTCAAATAGTGGAGTTGAAGTATCACATGCTTTCTCATTCGTATGACATTTTCTGCGTTGCTGAATCCTGGTTGCATCAATATATTGTCGATACCACTGTGAACATTCCTGGATTTCGCCTTATACGAAGCGACAGGATATCAGGTAGGCGAGGTGGCGGTGTCGCCGCGTATGTCAGAGAAAATTTCCTCGTATCTGAGGTGTTGAATATTTGTGACCCTTGTGGGTCGTTTGAGACTCTATAATTCCGTATTGATCACTCAGCGACCAGTACGAATTTTTGCGTCGTGTATCGATCTTCGTCGGTAATTGCATACACTGATCAACTAAAACTTATTTTACAATCGGTATGTTCCTCCCCTCACTTTATTCTTTTGGGCGATTTTAATCTTTCACGATATAGATGGTCAGACTATGTCTTTTCTGATGGTAGTTCCACGGAAAGGGAAATATCTGAGTTCCTTGCTGAGGAACTCATGCTGATTCAGCATGTACAAGAACCAACTTGCTTAACTTCAAGATCGGATTCGGTACTTGATCTGGTGTTTTCCAGATATGTAGGAGACATAATCAAAGTTGATCATCTCCCTCCTTTAGGAAGTAGTGACCACTGCTTGCTCTCCTTGACGGCTGTCCCTTATTCCAGATTCTGTCCACCTTGTTCAAAAACTTACAAACGTCATTGGTCGAAAGTGAGAAGAGAAGATGTTTTGAGAGTTTACAACCAATTCCCGTGTACTTTTATGAACACGGACAAGCTATCATTGAATATGATCACTGATTACCTACATAAATTATCTGATATTCTTGCCCCTATGCGCGAATCCTCTTATGCTGCTAAGTCACCTGCATGGATAGATTCCAACGTCAGACAACTAATAAGTTCAAGAAATTGTTTATGGAAGCTTCAGCGTTCTGACTCTAGTTTCTCTGCCAGATATAAATATGTTCGAAATCTTTGTACTAGAGTGAAAGCAACAAAACGATGTGCATTCGAATCGTCTATCGCTAATAATGTAACACGAAATCCAAAACTATTCTGGGCCTATGTTCGTCGCAACAGAACCCTTAATACAGAAATCAAGTATGTCCTTAATGCGGAGGGATGTATGATAACTTCTCAGAGTGGTATTGTGGAATGCCTTGCTACGTCTTTTTCGATACCGACAAATAATTCACAAAGAGCTTCTATCACTTCGCATGGTGTAGCATTAAAGCAATCTTCGCGTTTTCTTCCAGTAACGATTAGTGAGATTGTAAGTCAGCTTGATCAGCTTGACCCATTTAGCTCTACTGGCTCTGATGACATTTCTCCGTTTCTCTTGAAGAATTTATCTAGATATTTGGCTCCTTCCCTTCTTGCTATTTTTGAGAACAGTTTGACCAGTGGATGTGTTCCTGAAGTCTGGAAAACTGCCATCGTAGTTCCGATCCCAAAGAAAACCATTGCAACGGCTTGTACTGACTATAGACCAATCAGCCTGACTAGTTCTCTATGCAAAGTGCTAGAAAAGTTGATCGCCACCCGGATCAGGCATCACTTGAGGGAACTCGGAATAATGTCGTCTTCTCAGCACGGTTTCCTTCCTGGTCGTTCCTGCTTAACAAACTTATTGACTTCACGCGAAATGTGGGTTGAGGCGGTCAGTCGCGGCCAATCAATTAATGTGGTATTCATTGACTTTTCAAGAGCATTCGATCGGGTGCCGCATGAGAGCTTGGTAGCATTACTATTTAACTACGGCATTCCTGTAATGTTGTGTAATTGGATTCAAGATTTCCTACGTAATCGTTTCTTTAGGGTGAGAGTTGGCACCCATCTTTCCACTTCCAGACGCGTTTACTGTGGTGTTCCGCAGGGTACCGTACTAGGACCTCTGCTGTTTATTGTGTTCCTTAACGATTTGTTGCTGCGGATTCAGAGTCCCTGTCTTGCTTTTGCTGACGACCTCAAACTATGGTCTGTAGATGATATTGATCCGCTTGGCATTTCCCTGCAGGAAGACGTTAATGAAATATACCGATGGAGTGAGGCTACTGGTATGAAGATCAATGTTGACAAATGCGGCCACATGAAATTAGGAAGGCGTTGCGATGACCGTCGTTTTCGCCTAGGAACTTCAATTCTTAATGTCGTCAAGGAGTATATGGATCTGGGTGTCATGGTCATAGGACATTGAAATCCCGATCAAATACAGAGTTTGCCTATAGCAAGGCTTTGCGAGCTATGTACTGCGTCAAAAATGCATTTAATCGTATTAATCCATACGTCTTCAAACGGCTTTACTGCGCTCTTGTTCGCCCGCATATAGAGTACTGCGTGCAAGCAGTTTTTCCATACACTAAGAAAGAGTTCAATAGACTAGAGTCAATCCTTCGTAGAGGTTCTCGAATGTGTATGGATGGATCATATTCATATCGTGAGCGGCTTGAATTTCTAAAGATACCATCTTTGGGTCAGAGGCTATATTACCTAGACCTTGTTGCATTATGGCGAATGGTTAATGGGATAGATGGTTTTCCCTCGTGCTATGTTAAAGTTTGTTCTCAGACGCATCGTGGCCACCCGTTGAAACTATTTAAGTTTCCCCACGGTAAAGTAGTGAGTTTGGCTAGGCTCTCACATCGAGCATTAAACGCCTGGAACACGTTGCCAGGAGAAATAGCATGTACCAAGGACTTATCTCAATTTAAAGTTCAACTTCGTCAGTGGATTAACGATCATGGCATTCCGAATGTATACAATATTATGTAACCGCTATTAACTTTTTTTTTCTTCTTTTCTTTTCTTTTTTATTTCCTATGTGATCAGTTGAAACAGCCATTTGGCTATAACTTGTAATACTAATAAATAAATACAATGCAAAAATTATATTTTCTTATTTTCTTATTAACAAGAGAATCGAATCAGCTATCTGAGTCCATGTATTTTTTAAAAGATAAAAATCTAAGGAAAAAACTTGAAAAAGACTAGGAGATAAAAAACATAACTATTATAACAACAATAATAATTTATTTAAACTGGCAAACGCGTCCCAACTGCACGCTTACAAGTCCACTAATTAAAAATACAGCAAAAGTCAGATAAATTTCTTAAATTGTTTAAACGTGATCGGATTTGGCGTTTGAGACACGGCATTGATGTTGATTAGCGTATATGAATGGGCATATGATTCCACGATAGAGGAGCAGCCACAAGGAAGAAGCAGAAGCCAAAAGAGGTAGAATAGTTTGGAACATGTAAAAGAAGGGAATTACGGGAACGCAAGGAACAGTAAGCAGGACGAGAATTATCAAGAAAAGGAAGGTTGAGAAATGAAGTGGTATGAAAAGTTACAAGGCGGAAAGCAACGAGAAGACGAATTTGGTCACCACAATAAATGGTATGCAAATCGAGAGAAACAAGATGGTGGGATGTATGATCAAAACGACGAAGACGGGGAAAATTCGGACGGCTGCGCTTACAATGCGTTGTAGTGGAAGAAGAGTGGCTTTAGGTGAGTTGGAAAATAGACTAAGACAGTAATCAAGTCTTGAGAAAAAGAGAGGAGATATGAGAGTCATACAAGAAGGAAAATCAATTAATCTACGAATTTGACAGAGGTTGTGAGAATCAAGGTAGATGAACGTACTTTATCAACGAAAGGTTAAGTGAAAGTCGGTTGTCGAAATGTAAGCCTGGGAAAACGAGATTGTCAACGATAGGAAGAATTGTAGAATTTACTGATACGGAGGGAGGTTCTAAGACGGGCGTTGAGGAAGGATCCACATTATTTTGGATTTATTAGGATTCAGAGTAAGACTAAGAGAAGAAAGATGATTGAAAATTGATACAAGACAGTTGGAAGCAGAAACACTAAGATCTTGAATACGATAAACAGGTGCATGATCATAGATGAGAATGTCATCAAAATATTGCACAACATGGAAGTCAAATGTATGAGAAATAGAAGACAAATCACCGAGAAGGAGAGAGAAAACAAAGGGTCTAATACGGAGCCTTGATGAACACCAGACGGTATGGAATAAGGATTGGAAAGAGAAGATATATAACACACGCGAAAGGTACGGTTTGATAGATATGAAGAAAATTAAGCTATAGTGGGTAAAGAGAAGCCATAATCAGGACGAATACGATGGAGAAGAATCAAGTGATCGACGATGTCAAAAGCAGATGAGAGATCAGGAGAAACTATGACACTACATAATTTTTGATCGTGCGAGATGAGTAAGTCGTTATAAACTTTAAGACATACAATTGCAATAGTGTGATTAGATTAAAAAGCAGCTTGAAGGGAGGAAACAAGTTAGAGGAAAATATATATGAATTAACTTGATTGAGAACAAGACGCTCAAGGAGTTTGAAGAGGTTGGGAGAAGTGAGATAGAACGGTACGAAGATGGTAGTGATAAGTCGAAATATTGCTTTTTGAGGAGAGGGTGAACAGTGGCGCATTTTCAGTTGGAAGGAAATATGCGGTTGTGGATAGACAAGTTGAACAATGTGGTTGGGAAGGGTGATATATAAGCAGATATTTTCAATTAATTGAGTGGGAATTACGTTAGACGGAGAGTTTTTATTAAGTAATGACAGAAAAACCGAATACACTTCATCAGACGAAATTGGAAGAATGTGAAATGGCTCTAGGAGGGAAGTATTTAAAGAGAAGAGAGGATACAATGGGAATTTGGGTATAAGGGAAAGTAAATTAGATAGCTTAGATTGTAAATAAGAAGAAAATTCATTAGGATTTATGTTACAAGGGGTAGATGATCGTGGAAGAATTGAGGTTAAGATTTTCCAATCAGATTTAGGGTTAGAAGAGGACTCGAGTTGATTTCGCTAAAAGAGAGTACGTTTAGTAAGCATGAGAATGAGGTGGGAACAGCGGAAAGAAAGATAGGACTCACGGAGATTTAAAGTGAGTTTGTTGAACGTTTCAGAAAGCGATTAAACACATGAAAAGAGTTACGAGTCGACGTTTAAAAAGACTACAGTCGGAATCGAACCAGGGAGCGTGCCGCAAGGCTAAAAACGTTGGGGTCGAATGGGCAGAAGGCGATTGAGGATAGTCGTAGGTTCAGAATTAAACAGAATGCAGAGATTATCAGTAATTGACAAGGAAGTATAGTCATTGAAGCAGTTGAAAATAGCAATGATGTCGAGAGCACCGCCGAGAATATGAGTGCGACTTGTTGAAAATAATTTATAGTTAAAATCATAAAAATATTAGTTAGAGTGATAGAGTCAGAGTCAGCTGGGCGATTAAGACGAATGTTAAAGTCACCAAGAACAAAATAAGGAACTTTTAGAGTTAAAGTTGAAAGTCATTTATCCTCCTCTAAACGTTTAAATTATGGAGTACCGCAGAGTACTGTAATCAGTCCTCTTTTATTTATTTTTTATATTAATGACTTGCTGTTAAGAATCCAAAACCCTTGCTTGGCTTTGCGGTTGACCTCAAACTTTGGTCTATTAATATCAATTCCGTTAATATCAATGATATGTTTGGTAGGTCCCTACAAGATGATCATGATCGAATACACAAATGGAGTGTAGCTATGGGTATGAAACTGAACGTTGATAAATGCGTCCATATGGAGGTATGCTAAAGTAAACATAAACGTGAATTTCGATTAGGGGTTCATACACTCGAAGTTATGCCTGAGTGTATGGATTTTGGTGTTATTTTGCACAAGACATTGATAACTCGCTCAAATATTTCCATTATTCATGGTGAGGCAATAAAAGCTATCTATTGCATCAAAAATACGTTTGCAAGACTATGTCATTAAGTTTTAAGCGACTATAATGCGCGTTGGTTCGCCCGTACATTGAATATTGTATCCAGGCATCATTTCCATCTACTAAGGCAGAAATCACGAAGCTTAAGTCAGTGCTTCGAATAGCCTCCAGATTGTGGTTTCAATCTGAGTATTCATACGTAGATCGCTTCGCTTCGTTACAGATGCTTTCAGTGCATAAAAGGTTGATTTACTAGATCTCATTGCGACGTGGCAGATGGTTCATTCCTCAGAGGTATTCCTTCTCACTATGCGAAAATTAGTCATCCTCCATCACTATATAAATTACAACATGACAAAGTTTTAAGCGTAGTGCGACTTTCACATCGGTCTTTAGGTGCATGGAATGCGCTGTCTAAAGAAATTGAATGCACATCTAGCTACTTCACTTCAAGCAAAATATTCGACATTGGCTATTAAATACTTACGTGGACGCTTCAAATTATTTTAGTCATTAAATTTTTCTTGTGTGAACCGTTACAATAGCCATTTACAGCTAATAACTTGTGTGAAAATAAATATACAAACTATCAGCGATCCGATCAAAAAATGAGTAGTGGAAAAATTACAACGTCGGAGCTTCAAAGCTCCATGCAAAATGCAAATTCTTTCAAATTTTCAAGGATTTTTGACTCAGGTATGGGTAATTTTCAAGTTAAAGATGACAAATCTGCTGATAATAAGGTAAGTGAAGTTTTGATTTCTGATTCTGGTAACTCAGGGGAGCTCCCCCCGGTGCCTAAACTGAAAAATCTACTACTAATCTCAGGAATTAAACCGATTGAACGCCACTTATTATTTAATACATTTCTACGTGAATTCATTAATAAACAACCTGTTCGCATATTATTTAACTCTGTCAAGACAGGCGACAATCTTCTAAGAGTCTATTTTTCATCTGGCGACATTGCTAAGGAATATATGGATTTTTTCACTAAGAATCTCGCACATCTCGGAACTTTTAACTATAAACCTATCCAAGCTACAATTAAAATAACTAATTTTCCGTTATTCCCCGACGATTCGGACATCAACAGTCTTAAGAAAACATATAAACTTACTTCAGTAAGGCAATTAAAATCCAAATCAGGCGACCCATTGCCGGTCGCATTTGCGAACACTGACCTGGACACTGGTGAGGTCATGTGTAAGAATGCTGTTAATCCGTTTATTGGTTATAATCTTAAGTGTGTGCTGATCAGTGAGGATCTTCTCACGTATCTTCACTGCAATAAATGTCATAAGTGGGAGCATTGGGCCTCCACTTTCAAGGCGCCTCCATTGTGTGGTGTATGCAGCAGTGTCTCCTGCTCCGACATGACAAATAACTCTAAATGCACAGCGAACCCTACTTGTAGCAACTGCGGATTAGGACATCCGTCTTGGTCTCGCAAGTGCCAACATTTTACTAGATACATAAATAAATTTGTTCGTCCATCTGCAGCAACCAAATCCTCGTTCTCCGACGTAGTTAAATCGAATCATCCGGATAGAATGTCAAATGCGGACATTCTGTTTCTTATAGACAATTCTAAGAAAATGATTCTAAACCAAATGGAAAACCTTATCAAGCCGCTGGTAAACGCATTATTTCAATCCCCTACCTTCGCTCAAGTAGAGACCTGTCCCAAATCCAAAAAAGGGGTGGATATGCTCATCCGATCTCACCGCCCAAGGTGGGTAAACTCCTGAATGGCAATATTACAAACTCCACCCAGGGAAATGAAGAAAATGCCCGGGGGCACCGGCCAATGACGGGGTTAGTGATGGGAAGGGAAACCTTTCCACTCCTAGCTCTGTCTAGGCCGCCAGCTCCCGTCTAACTGGTCTGCACAATGGTGAGTAAGCCCGAGCCTTTTTCACTGAATATTCTTCAGTGGAATTCGGGAGGTGCTTCTGCCCTTAAGCTTCTATCTGGTAGAGACGCAGATGTTATAGTCCTTCAGTATACACGGTCTATCCGTCTCCCCCAGGACATTACTCGATTTATCCCTAAGCACATTTATTCTCACTATACTCCGTACATAACCCCCCCTTTTAACGAGTGAAACTACTTAAAGAGTAGTTTCACTCGTTAAGAACGGTAAACGCCTCAGTCTAGCCAACGTCTTTATTCGTCCGGGGCGATTCACAAGAACCGTGACCTCCTGGATGGGATAATTGATGGCGGCTATGACATGGTACTAGGTGACTTCAACGACAGAACTGATCGTTGGATTAATGCAGCATTCCGCATAGCCAGGAATGGTTATCTTATTCATAAACCACCGTCCCCTCTTTTCATTGCACAACAACGAACTCTCTCCTCGACTTACTATTGCTCCACGAGAAGTGGTTGCTTAATCCCTTCTGCACGGAGCAATCGCGGCAACATCTGTCCACCTCTCATGACCTGATTCGTTGGCGGATAGAAGAGGATTCCCTGCTTCGTAGAAGATTCCACTTTGATCCTATCAGAGTGGCTTTCTTCCAAGCAGCTATCCAACGCTTCCTCCGAATTGGCAATGAGAGTTTAACCAAATTTAATTCCTATCTCTCTTCGCAAGCCACCGCGTTTTTATCGACTACCTATAAAGGTCGCATTTTCAGCCCCACTCCGACAAAACTCAAGGTCCTGGCCAAACTGCTGCACCTCACTGACCTCTCCTCTTCGGCCAAACAGACTCTCTCGAAAGAATACTGGCGTACCGGATACTGGTTCCAGCTGAGTAAGGATAAGTCGAGCATTGCTCGTCTTAACCCTTCTCAGTCTTCATTCTGGAAGATATTTAAGAAGGAGAAGGTTGTTTGTTGGAAGGATAGAGCGTCCGGGTTGATCGGAAGTATTGGTCTTGATAGAGTTTTGGAGGAGTCACTTTCCTTACATAACTATGGAGCCACTCAATCACCGCAACCAATCCCGCCTTGGGGAGACTTCAGGAGTAGAGATATATCCGTTCCAGATATACTCAAAGCCTGGGGACCTCTTCCGGGCACCTCCAAAACCGTCGCTTCATTGACAGCCGATCAAAGAAGGGAGGTGACCGTCACAATGTTATTAGCCACCCCATCCGATGTGGCTGGCATCAACATTAGTCGTAGAATCTTTATCCCAAAGAAATATCCGGTCTCATGTCCTAAAGACTTGCGACCCATCTCGATTCAAAATGCCCTCGTGTCGATTTACGAAGAAGCGCTTGCGCGTAAAATCCGCAACCATTTAAGTAGGCGTAATTTGATCCCTCCTGGTTTCCATGGGTTCGTCAGGGGTCGCTCGGTCCATTCTGCAGTAGGTGAAGTGCATCAGTTTTGTCGGGAGAATAGTCATCAACTTGCTGTGGCTGTTTTCCTTGACTTTTCTGCTGCATTTGACCGCATCTCCATTCCTTTTGTTATCTCTTCTCTCAGGTCCCTCGGGTTGCCTGCGAGAATTGTTAACAGGGTGGAGATACTGTTGTATACCAAGCGATTCTATTATGAAGACGACCCTGATGCGCGTCAGTTCTACCCTATTACGGGTGTGCCTCAAGGTTCCCCTCTTTCTCCTATCTTGTATCTTGCTGCTTCCATAAATCTCTTCAAAATATTTAAACAGCGTGATCAACGTCTAGTGGTGTACGCTGATGACACCACAGCCCTGTTCTCTGGACGCAGGTGCAAGGACGTTGTCTCTAACATCAGCCATTTCTTTTTAAGATTAAAAGACCAGTTACCCAGGTCCAACCTTATTCTAAACTCCGCCAAATCGCAGGTGGTTGTCTTTCATGGCTCCCCTGCGACGAAGCAAAAGCTTAAGAGATTAGCACTCTCTGCTCTAGTCTCCTTATTTGCCTCTGATCCACTCCCTACCTTCTAAAGTCGAGTAAAATACCTGGGGTTCACCGTTTCGATGAACTGGTCGGCGAAAGCCGACCTGGATAGACTAAAACGTATCCTGAAGAGAGCTAGTTGGGCTCTGAAACGGGCCCAACATCTGTCGTTGAATGGGAAAACTCAAGTGCGCCTTCGGGGCACTTGGGCTATCTCGGAATTAGTCTTCTTCTCTAGAGGACGTCCCCCATAGCAAAGACTTAGGTTTCTTAAGCTCCTCATCTCTCGCTTACCCATCATAGTTCGCGCCGACTGGACTCTTAGGGGGGGGGTGAAAGACCCCGGTTGGTTTAGTCGGAAAGTGGCGTGCTGGATCAGTTGGATGGCTCAGATCCCTTTGGAGATTTGGGGTCTCTTTGTGTATAGTGTTGGAGACTGTCATGTCAAGTTCAAGATGCAGTTCATTTATCTGACATTGACATTATAACTATTCTGTTGTCATTATTTATGTCGTTATGTGTTGTTTTTAATAAAACCTTTATTATTATGAAAATAAATAAAAATAAATAATTTTCACCCATGAATAAAAATTATAAAATTTTTATCTAAGAGTGGGGTACCGAGGTGTGATATTTGTAATTGATTATTTTGTACGATTCAGTAATTAGTTCTTAATGCTAAACAGAACACGTGAAATGTTTAGAACAATATAAATGGTATAATTTACTGTCTCTATTTTCTTTTAATCTGGTTGATAATGACCTCATGAGAGCCGTGGCCATTTTGAAGACCTATGTATTTTAAAATTAAATACTAAAATTTTTGTTGTTCTAATGCTGGAAGTACACTCAAAGCTTAAATATTTATCTATTCTCTATTTGATATTGCTTTTTGATTCAATAAAGTGATGTCCCAAAACCTCAACCCGAAAACATCACCTTTTCAAAACGTTACTTTTTTAAACGTAATAATTTTGAACAATTTCAAATACTATTAAAGCATTATTTACATACAATTGAAAATATTAAATTGAAATTCAAAATTATTAATAGAAAAATTATATATTTAATTTATTCGGGGAAAGAAAAAAGATGACTTCTTGAGAAGTGATGGTTTCTAAAAACCGTCAGTTTTGGGAAAGTTATTTTGGAAAATGACGTTCTGTGAAAGTGGCATTTTGGAAAAGTGACGCTTTTGGGCAACCATTTATTATCAACTATTTAAATGATAATTTAATCAGCTAATAAGCTGATGTCTATCATTTAACATCTGTAAAATGTCCAACGCCTTAAGTTGGCGTGCCTTGCAAAAATCTATAATTATGGGGTTTCCTTTAAACGTAATTACTTAATCGTTAAAGCTATTTAATTAATGAAAATTGATATTACCGAAAACGTGTCTAACGTTTTTAAATTTTAAATTATGTTTCTTCTCGAGTGATGTTTTAATTGGACTTATACTATCTCTATTTTTAGAAGAACCCCATGTCGTCAATCGTGACTGTAAATGTATGTGATTTGCTCATAAAATTAATGTATAGTTGTAATAACATTTAGTTTCGTACTTTACAAGAAATAATTGAGGAAGATTTTGATTGTGCTCTTGTAGCAAATTTACTTTGTTTTGAGGTAATTTAAGAATGTTGCCGCGTTAATTATTTAAAAATCATTTTAATATAACTTAAATAATAACTAAATATTTGAATAGATAAAATTAAATGTACAAGCAAATAGAACAAACGAAAAATATTAACTAATATTAATTAAATATTGATCCTACAATTATTTTTGGATATTTGTTAATATTTTTGATTTTTTATTTAAAAAATATTTTAAATGCTCAATTATATAACTGAGCGTAGTTAAAAAATTCAGAGCGAACAAAACGCGTTTATTTGTTTTAAATATTTTGTATTATTTATATTTTAAAATATATTTGTATTTAAATTTTACAAATATATCTTAATTGCTTAATTTAACATTATGTTAAAAGCTTAAAATAATTTCAGGAATTTAAAAAAATCTTAAATACCGTGAGTTGTAAAGTTTTAGCTGTGAATTTCTATAGTCAATGTTTTTTAGTTTCTAGTAATTAAATAAAGTTTTAATTGTTTGGTTTAATGTTATGTTTAAAAAGGAGATAAAAATAATTAACTCTTCGAAATGCCGTAATATTCAAAATGATTAACTCTACGAAATACCGTAATTATTAATAAATAATTTATAATAATAAAGAAACCAGATTAAAAATCTGAATAATTTATAATAATAAAGAAACCAGATTAAAAATCTGTTTGCGTTATGTTGTAGATTACAGAAAAATTTAAAATGTCAGGTCGAGGAATATGGCTGTATCCTGATTGCATAGCAGTTCCTCCTGAAGACCTTATTCCAATATATTGTTAATTATTTATGAATCAATTCATAAAAAATGACTTTTATTTTAAATTTTTATTATTAATTTACTGTTTTGTTATACATTGTACAACATATGTATTATTATTTATTATTTATAATTAATTATCTTTATTTTTAATTTATTTATAGTATAAAATACGTAGGCTTAGTTAACTGATTTGTAGATTTTGTTTAATTTATGTAGATTTAATTTTGTAGATTTAAGAATTTAGTTTGTTATATTTTGCTTTGTTTTATAAATTATGCGATGTAAAACATCTCATAAATGTCTAGTAAAGGTTTTATTTGCAAAATCAAAGGAAGAGTAAAGACTACTTAATTAAAATAGAAAACGAAACGATATGAAAGTATGTATGATACCTCAATGTCTTATAATCACCTCAATGCTGATTATAAGACAAAAAGCTTATACAATATCACACGGCCGAAATTATGAAGTCATTTTAATTTGTGGCTTATAATTTCAAACGTCTTTATCGTTTTATATCTTGGCTACTCAAAGAGCATATATGCATTATTATAGATCGATTAATTTTTAAATACGATTATGCTGGCACGTATCCAAAAAAGATCTTGAAGTATGGGTAAGCGCCGATTTGTCAACTAGAAAACATACTAAGTACATGTGTTCTTAAGTGTGTCGAATGGTGGGAGTACTCCGCCGTTCATTTGTTAGCTTAGATTCAACAAGTTTTAAACTGCTTTCGGACAGGCTGATCAAGAGTTCGCTGTTATACACTTTCCACGTATCCAAATAATCTTGGTGAAATTTATGGGTTTGAATTTTTGTGTATATAGTAATGCATCTAAGTTGGTTCCCTCTGTTAATCATCTTTTGTATGAAAATCGATTAAAGACACTTAATGTAATTTCCATTCATCCCCTTAAAGATTCTGTAGAACTAAGGAATCAGTCTTTATTACGCGGCCATTCTTTGATGTTGAAGATAAATAGATTAAATCGAACCCGAATTAGATGTCTCCTTTTACGTGTTATCCAAACGTGGAATAGTCTTTCCGATGAGATCGTTTCGACAAAAAGTATTTCAAAATTTAAGAACCGATTGGACGTTAAGCAGGCAGTGAAGATTCTCAAGACACTATAATTGATTGACTTAAAAACTATATAATTTTATTTGTATTTATGATGCAACTGTAAGAGCTTTTGTCTCATTTTTTTGTCAATTTATAATAATAATTTCAAATTTAAAGTTAAGCCATTTCAAACTAATTAAATTATTTAATTTAAAATTTTATAGTAAGCCATAAAATTTGAAATTCAAATTTTATGGTTTTGCAGAAATATGAAAGGTATAATTATTTGTGATGTTACTCCATAAAAAACAATCTTGAAATACTTTTTAGTTGTTTTCCATAATTTATTAAATCATTTCAGGAGTTTAATCGAACAATAACGAATTCAAGCAATGCGCAAGGTAGGTCAAAACCTAATTATTGAATTAGATAGCTTATATCACAATAAATATTATACTTCAAATCTACATCTTAAAATGCATTCCGTAAATAAATTTTTATTTAATTAAAACTTTTGAGTTATTTTATATTTTACGATAATTTAAAATCATTATTAAATTTTTTCGAATCATCCCGGAGGAATCAAAATTCAAATTTTTAAATTTTAAAATTTGAAATTCAAATTTTATGGGTTTGCAGAAATATGAAGGGTATAATTATTTGTGATGTTACTCCATAAAAAACAATCTTGAAATACTTTTTAGTTGTTTTCCATAATTTATTAAATCATTTCAGGAGTTTAATCGAACAATAACGAATTAACATGGATCACCATCGTATCATCTGTCCATCAAAAACAAATTGAATAATATTTTCTTTCTAACTATAATGTGGTCTCACTTAGGATCTCTTTTCATTAGCTGTGTCTAAGAAACTGCGATAAAGACGTAAGACCTGTATCATGCATCTCAACTATATATTTTCATCACGCCGACTTTCCACTGATAATTGAGCTTTACATCTTATCTCTATGGTTGATATCTGCAATGTGACGAAAAATATCATTTCGGCCTATTAATATTTTATTATTTAGGTGATTATCCAAAATTCATAACGATTTGCTCTGATAAGAATTTTGCTTAACTTCTTTAGTATGAAGATCAGCACAATGTTTTCAGATACCCATTATTAAGACCCATCTATCGATATCCTCATCTCCGACCATGAGTAATTATTATCACAAGTACTTGGACTTCGTTATAACACGACGAGAAAATAAACAATCAAACTTAATCATTGCTGAGTGGTTCAAAATTATCTCATTTTTGATTTCTAACCATTTTGCCGTAAAAACACATTTTGCAGAACATAGAAAATCCATTTTACAGAAGACATTAAATACACTGAAGTTAAGCTTCCCGACGAAGGTTGTAAAAAAAGCATGCAGGTTTATACGTTCCTGTTCGTATTAATTAAAAAAGTTCTATTAAAATTCTTTCGTATTTGATATTACGTAACCAAGAGTTAAAATTATTATATAAGATTTTTTACAATTTATATTTATATCAAGTTAAAATTAAAAATTGAAATTAAAAGTTAATTTTTATGAATTGACTAATTAATAACATACAAAATAAAAATAATAATGAATAAATAAAGGCGAAAATTTTTAAATTTTAATTTAATGTTCGTGTTTATTTAAAAAAAGTTGTATTAAAAATCTTTCGTATTTGATATTACGTCACCAAGAGTTAAAATACATTGAAACTTAAAAAATATATTATGGATTAATGAATAATAAATAAAATATTTTTTATGTATTGAAATTTATAATTACGCATATAGGTCGCCCAAAATATCTAAAAGGCCGTAGGTTCCTTAACCCTGGTGTAAATAACTATTTTTAACAGTGCTTTTTATTTATTATGGATTTGTTCTTTTTAAAGATTTGTTCTTTTGGCACGTAAAAATAAATCTTTCTTTTTAAAATTAATTTTTGTAAATTTATTGTAAACACGGTCATATTTATCATAGAATTATGATACATATGATATTTGTATCAATGTAATATTTAGTAATTATTTAAAGTGTATATTTTAAGTTTCCTAATTAAAGTGTATTTTAAGGCGAATAAGAAAAATGTGATATTTTAATTTTGGAAATTTTTTAAAATCCTAAAAAGTAAATACCCAAATCGTTTAAAATATCAAGCGTGAACTTTATTATTTCACATCATAGTGCATTTTTAACAATAGATTATAAAGTATTATTTGTCAGTTCAAAAAATTAATTTTGCAATTTGTTTTGGAGCATTATTTTAATATAAATTAGAATTGCGATGTTTGTCTTGGTGTTTTAGAAGAATTGATTCTAGTCGACTCCCAGTAAATGCTTTATTATTGATAATTGTATTTTTCAAGATTACGAATTATAAATTAGAGCGTCGGCTTCCAATTTGGTAAACTGCATCGTTCGCCATAATAGAAAATCAATTAATTTAATTGTGAGTATCTGATCAATTGATTGTTTAATCGGAATGATTTTTAATAAGACATGCTTTTTAAATTTAAACTTTTAATTTTTTTATTTTAATCCGCTAATATGCGTTTTCTTTAAATGTTCGCAAATTGATAACATAAAAATTTAAACTTTGGAAGAATTCGGGTAAGTGCAGTTTAACTCTGGAAGAATTCGGTAAATACAGTTTAACTCTGGTAGAATTCGGGTAAATACAGTTTAACCTCAAAATAATTTTTAAATTCAGTATTTACTTATAATCAAGATTTGATTTCGTATCAAAGTAAACTTTCTTGACGTTGATGGTCATTATAAACACGATAAATTTATTGTAATAAAAGTGCTAGCTTTCGACTTTAGCGTCCTTAATAAGGACGTTATTAAAGCTGTTGGTATTATTATCAACAGCCTTAATACAATTATTTATGTATATGAGTTTTATTTCGTTCCGCCTTAATTAAAATATATTAAATTACTTTTAAAAACATGCGTTTATTTTTTATAAAATTTACAAGAACGAAGAAATTAGTTTTATCCTAAAAATTAAAATATTTCGATAGCCAAAATTTTAGCCAAATTACAAAAAGTTTTTTCTAAAAACTGTTTTAGGAAAATTAAAACCTGTCTTCAGGAAAATTACAAACAGTTTGTAATTTGCCTAATTTCATGATAGAACATGAAAACTACTACTATCAAACAGTAGCTATCAATTAGTAGCTATCAGGCAGTAGCTCATATTGGAATTTTTTAATGCACACGTCCACTATTTAAAGAATTAATAAGTGGCAATAAGTTGATGATTTACATCTTTAACTTATATTTAACTAATTCAATTATATATTCAACTTTGAATACATAAATATTCAAATGCGTCCAAATTGATTTGTCGATCAGTGAAATTTTGGCCTTCATTGGCACCTAATTTCGTACACTCGTCATAAAGCTGTATTGTATCTTAGTATAATATTATGATATGCGATTATTATATCTTAATATAATAATCGCATATCATATTTTTAAAACGTTTAATTAATAATTAAATTAATTATAATAATTAGTTGCAATAATTTTCTCAATAATTAAGTCGATCATTATTTTCCCAATAATGATCTACTTTTCATGCATCTTACCTAATCTTATTTCCTCGATTGCAACCACAGTGTTAATGTTTTCTTCAGTCAATTCGTTCATCTTCTCGTTGATGATTTACATATTTAACTCATATTCAACTTACGAATTTATATATTCAACTTTGAATACATAAATATTCAAATAATTTTCCTGATAAAATATTTTGAAGTTAATTCATAAAACTGATTTAAGAACTTCACATCTTAATGCTGAAATAATAGATAATTTGATGCTATTACATTCAAAACTGAATATTAACACAAACGCTTATTGTCTGATAAACGTGTCGAGAAACAAACAAATACTTCCTAACACTAGTTACGTTCATCAATTTCAGTCTATTCGAATGCGAATTTCAACATTCGATTGTTTGAACGTACTCGTCCACTATTTTTTAAGTGTATATTTCCTTGTTATAGTCAAAACAGAATATCATATAAAAAATATTAAGTTATAATCAAAATATATTAATACCTTTATATACCCAAAATATATTATTACCTTTTCTGAAAATGAGTGAAAGACATTCATCCATTGCTAAAATTTCCCTTTAGTAAATATTTAATTTAATATAAATAATTGAAAGGAAAATCATTTATTTTGATCATCTTTGCAATTCATTTCTTTTATAAACCATAAATTATATTTTAAATCAATTTATTAGCAAGATTTGATTAAAAATAACCGAACATTAGTGCCATGATTAAACATCAAACTTGAAGTTTAGCAAAAATTAAGTATTTGTTATTTTTTGAATATGATTTGAATATGTGCTTTTAATATATTATATTAAATATTATT